>JACCIX010000679.1:0-42500 GCA_025506515.1 Flaveria trinervia
ATATGGTAAATTGCGGAGGAGCATTCGGGAGAATGCCAATGGGGATCAAACAACTGCTTCAAGTATGGGAAGCCTGGCCATATGGCTAGATGATTGTGGGGTTGCAAGGTCTTACAACTATGGGGAGATATGGTCATCTAAGCAGAGATGGTAAGAGGCCAAGGGGCTGAAAGTTCGGGAGCAAAGAAGAGCTGGAGGGGAAGGGCAGAAGGCAAGCACCCAAGCTTTCACGATGACTCGGGAGGAGGCTAGGACAGACCCCGACGTGGTGTCAGGTATGTTTCTAGTAAACCAAACTCTTGCATTTGTGTTATTTGATTTTGGTGCTAGTAGGAGTTTCATTTTTGCTGCCTTTTGTGTTAAGTTTCCCATTAAGAGTAGATGTAGTGATGAGCCCTTCAAGGTAGAAACTGCCATAGGTAAGTCTACAAGGATTTCTGAGGTGATAGAAGTTGTGATATAGAATTAGATGGTTATAGTTCCCTGTTAACCATTCGTGAAGACCTTAGAGCGTTTTCGATGTAGTCCTAGGAATGGATTGGTTGGCGGACTACGAAGCGAATATTGTGTGTCGTAAGAAGATGATCGTGACAGTCGCTGATGGGAATAATGTGACGGTTTATGGTGATTGAGTTCATGAAGATTCTGAAAGTGATTTTGGGTGGTGGCGGGAAAGTGCATGAGGGGTGGATGTAATGCCTATCTAGCCTACGTAAAGGATGGGATGCGCCAAACACCACAGCTGTATGATATACCGGTTGTGTGTGATTTTCCGGATGTGTTTCCGGAGGATTTACCAGGTGTGCACCGGACCGTGAGATGAGTTCCAGATTGACTTGATACCGGGTGCCCAACCCGTTGCAAAGGCATCGTATCGGTTAGCTCCGACGGAAATGAAAGAGGTTGATGGAGCAGTTGCAAGAGCTGCTTGATAAGAGGTTTATTAGACCGAGTATATCTCCTTGGGGTGCTCTGGTCCTATTTGTAAAGAAGAAAGACGATAGTATTTGAGGATGTTGCATTGACTACCATGAGCTGAATAGTTGACAGTGAAGAACCGAACCCCTTATCGAGAGTAGATGATTGTTTCACATCAACATCAGGGTGCCAGTTGGTTTTCAAGGATAGACCTTCGATCTGGCTATCATCAGTTGAAAGTAAAGGAGCAGGATATCCAAGACAGCTTTTCGCACGCGATATGGTCCTACGAGTTTTTTGTCATGTCTTTGGTTTGACCAATACGCCAGCTGCTTTTATGGATCTGATGATCCGTGTGTGTCAGCCAATGTTAGATAAATCAGTGATTGTGTTTATTGATAATATCCTGATTATTCGAAGATGTGAGAATGAACATGCCGGTCACATTCGCGGAGGTATTGGAAACGTTAAGGAGGGAGAAGTTATATGCTAAATTCTCCAAGTTCGCATTCTGGTTGTGCGAGGTCCAATTCTTGGGTCATGTGGTGAATCATGACGGGATTATGGTGGACCCAACAAAGGTCGAGGCGCTATGCAATGGAAGTCACCGAAGACGCCATCCGAGATTCGTAGCTTCTTGGGTTTGGCGGGCTACTATAGAAGGTTTATCCAAGACTTCTCCAAGATTGCTTCTCCACTAACCAAGTTGACCCGGAAAGATGTAAAGTTTATATGCGCGTCAAGCTCAAGAGAAGGCGTTCGAGGAACTAAAGGCGAGGTTGACTCAAGCTCCTGTCCTGTCATTACCCGAAGGAAGCGAGGATTTGGTGGTCTATTCAGATGCTTCCTACTCAGGATTGGGGTGCATGTTAATGCAGAGGGGTGAAGGTATAGCCTATGCATCTTGACAGTTGAAAGTTCATGAGGTCAATTATCCCACTCATGACTTGGAGCTAGCAGCCGTGGTCTTTGCGTGAAGATTTGGAGGCACTATCTCTACAGGACGAAGTGCACCAGTTTTCACTGACCACAAGAGCTTGAAGTATTTCTTTGAGCAAAGGACTTGAAATGAGGCAGAGAAGATGGTTGGAGCTCTAAAAGATTACGATTGTGAGATCCATTATCATCCGGGCAAAGCCAATGTGGTGGCTGATGCTCTTAGCCGAAAGGAGAGGCCCGAGCCAATTCGGGTGAAAGCATACCAACTAATCAGACCTCCGATGTGATGAAGCAGTCAAAGAGTTTCAAGATGAGGACTGAAAGAAGATCATCTTAACTCTGAAAGGATGAGAGGTCTGGTGGGGAATTGGTGTGAAAACACATTTGGTGGTTAAAAATCGATTGAACGGGTGTGGATTCCTCGTTTGGGGATCTATGCGTGATGATATGGATGAAGCTCACAAGACTCGATACTCCATTCATCCTGGTGCCACGAAAATGTATCAAGATATGAAGAAAGACTATTGGTGGCCGAGTATGAAGCGTGATGTGGTGGGGTATGTGAGTAAGTGCCTTACTTGCTTACAGGTAAAGGCCGAGCATCAGAATCCGTATGGGAAGATCCAACCTTTGGATATACCGGAATGGAAGTGGGGACACATCACCATGGATTTCATTACGAAGCTGCCGCGTACTCCGAAAGGATACGATGCCATATGGGTGATTGTTGACCGTCTAACGAAGAGTGCTCACTTCCTACCGATATCCGAGACATATTCATTTGAGAGGTTGGCAGATCTATTCATAAAGGAAACTGTAACTCGTCACGGTGTGCCGGTGTCTATTGTATCTGACCGTGACACCCGTTTACATCCAAATTCTAGAAGAAATTCCACGATGCCATGGGGATGAGGTTACATATTAGCACAGCTTATCATCCCCAAACTGATGGTCAGTCAGAAAGGACCATTCAGACACTGGAAGACATGCTTCGGGCATGTGTGATCGATTTTGGGGGAAGTTGGGACGACCACTTACCATTAGCTGAATTCTCATACAACAATAGCTATCATGCCAGCATTGGTATGCCACCATATGAGATGCTATACGGTAGGAGATGCAAGACACCTGTGTTGTTGGGATGATATTGGTCAGAAGGAATTGGGTAGCGTCGAGGTAATCGAGGCTACGACAGAGAAGCTTGAAAAGATTAAAGCCTTCATGAAGGTAGCTAAAGATAGACAGAAGTCATATGCCGATAAACAACGCAGACCGATTGAGTTCCAGGTGGGTGACCGGGTTATGTTGAAGGTCTCACCTTGGAAGGGTATCATCCGATTCAGGAAATGAGGTAAGCTAAGCCCGAGATACATAGGAGCTTTCCGGATCATGGCTCGAGTAGGAGATGTGGCTAATAGATTGGAGTTATTTGACGAGCTAAGTGAAATTCACCCGACATTGCATGAATCTCATATGAGAAAGTGCTTAGCTAATGAAGACATGATTGTTCCACTGGAGGATATCGAAGTAGACGAAAGGCTCAATTATGTGGAGCAACCAGTGGCAATCATCGATCGAAAAGAGAAGAGGCTGAGAAATAAAGCGGTTCCTCTTGTGCGTGTACAATGAAAGCACAAGAAGGGATCCGAATCTACATGGGAGACCGAGGAGGAGATGAGGCAGCATAATCCTCATATGTTCGAGAATAACAGGTTTCGGGGACGAAACCTAAATAAGGGGGTGACTTGTAACACCCGGTTATTTTTTAAAAGAAAGATAAGAAATGAAGGATAAAAGAAGGAAATGCAAATAAACCCAAGATGAGGGTTTAAAAATGTAAAAGAAGGATAAAAGTACAAAAGTTGATGTAAAGGTGGGCATGGCCGCCCACCCTCACTTCTCATCACCTTTTTCTCCGGTTAGAGAGAGAGAGAGAGAGAGCAAAAGCTATGGTTTGAAGTTGAAGAAGAGAAGAGGCTGAATTCAAGGTAAGAATTCATGGATTTTTAAGTGTTTGTGTTGGGTTTTGGTCTTGGGTGTATGCTTATGTGCTTGTGTGTGTTCGTGTGTGTGTGTTGTGGGGTTTTAGGTGTTTGAACTCATTTGCATACGGGTTAGAAGGAAGATGCACCAAAGTTGCACCAGCTGAGTTTCTAGACCCCATTTTACTTGTTTTAAACTTTCTTGGGGCTGAAAATGTATTTAAACAATTTTCAAATGTTTATGTATGTTTACCCGTATGTGTATTTGTGTGTGTTTATGGGTGGGGTTTGATTTTGGGCTATGTGTGTATGATGATGTTATGGTTGTATTTCTAAGGAGTACGATGTATGATTTAAGCTTAGAATACCATAGATGAGGATTGGGAACTGAGTTATGATGTTTAAGTGTGTTATAGTCTGCCCATGCGCCTAAATAGTGGCCTATGCGCCCATCAGAAATAA
The DNA here is from genome assembly GCA_025506515.1 of Flaveria trinervia. Classification (NCBI taxonomy): domain Eukaryota; kingdom Viridiplantae; phylum Streptophyta; class Magnoliopsida; order Asterales; family Asteraceae; genus Flaveria; species Flaveria trinervia. The sequence continues at coordinate 4,302 of JACCIX010000679.1, forward strand.
CGGCCTAAGTGTTCCCATGCGCCCAAAACTCTTGCGCCCAAATAGTACCCATGCGCCTAGAATTAGGCTGGAATGACTAAGTGTCCAGATTCCCAGGAATTCCCATGCGCCTAGGCACTCATGCGCTTGCATAGTGTCCATGCGCCTAGAACTGCCCAGAATAAACTATGTTGCTCATGTGCCTCAATAGTGCCCATGTGCCTAAGTGTTCCTCATGCGCCTGCATAGTGTCCATGCGCCTGCATAGTGCCCATACGTCTAAGGACTTAGAATATTTTTTGATTTTTGGGGAAAAATGCAATGTAGGCTTTGACTTGGGAGGTTCCCGGGGGCTATGTAAGTTGACTTTTTGAAGTCATAAATGTTGTGATGGGTGATGTATGATGTGATGTAAGATTGGTGATTAAGCATGGAGATGTGTGATTGATGATGTTTGATGATTATGTATGATTGTATGATATGTTTCTTATGATGATGTATGTTTATTTTTCTTATGGCTTTATGTGTCATGTTAATGAATGAATGAAGTATTATGTAACGTAAAGTGAAAGATAATGAAAGAGGAACATTATGTTGACTTTTTGAAGTCATAAATATAGTGTATTGCTCAGCAACAGTGTTTTTAATGAAATGAATGACTTTTGTTAAAATAATTCCGCTGCTTAAACTCGTTAATTTATAATGTCTAAGGTATTTATTGCTGTGAATAACCAACTGTGAGGTCTCCGGGAACGGGGTCTTACATTTTGACTCATGGGTCAAATCAATTCCATTGTATTGCAATGGATATATGGGACTCTCTCCGATAATCTTCTGGTTCGTATACTTGAATCTGACTCTACCGCTAGAAAAGCTTGGGTTCGTCTTCAAGGCGTCTTTCTCAAAAACAAAGGGCCCCAAGCCTTGAACACGCTTTCACCAACCATCGATTATCAACTTGCTCATCCATTACTGAATATTGCACCAAATTTAAAAAAATCATGGAACAATTGAAAGACGTGGATCAACCGATTCCAGAATCTCGTCTTGTACTTCTGTTGGCTCTTGGTCTTCCATTAGAATATGCGGTCACGGCTGCGTTAATCCACCAACAATCCCCCACGTGGGATCTTGCATGGGATATGATTGAACGTGAAGCACAATGATTGGCATCGTTAGAAACCAACCGGTGCTCCTTACTTCTACTCAAACTTCACAACCGCCTCTCCCACCTAATGATCCCCCTCAATGTTCCTCGACACGCGGTCCAGAATCATCTTCCCAGAATCATGCGACCGTGGTCGTGGCCGCTGGAGAGGCAACCGAAATAATGGTAGTGGAGGCGGGTTTGGTAGCAATGGTTATGGCAGGTCTGGTCAAACCTCAAATCAAGCTCCACATGCTTTTTTACCTCCTTGCGCCCCATGGAACACACCCCCTGCCCATATCCCACGCAACCTTTTTGATCATCTTTCAATGGTTGGCCCAACTTTAACACCCCGTTATTCTAATAAAGTAAATAAAAGAAGGAAATATCAATAAACCCAAGTTGAGGGGTTAAAAATGTAAAAGAGGATAAAAGTACAAAGAGTTAGTGTAAAGGTGGGCATGGCCGCCCACCCTCTCTTCACATCACCTTTTCATTCGGTTCTAGAGAGAGTGAGAGCAGAAAACTTTCGGGTTGAAGAGGAAGAGAAGAAGGTTGAATTCAAGGTAATAATTTAAAGTTTTTTTAAGTGTTTATGATTGGTTTTGTCTCGGTTATGTGCTTATATGTTTTTGTGTGTGTTCGTGTGTGTGTGTTTGGTGGGTTTCTAGGTGTTTGAACTCATTGCATACAGGTTAGAAGAAAGATACACCCAAAGTTGGACCAGGTGAGTTTCTAGACCCTGGTTTTACTTGTTTTAAACTCTTCTTGGGGCTGGAAATGTATTAAAACGGTTTTATTATGTTTATGTATGTATACCCGTATCTATTATGCATGTTTGAGGATGTTCCTTAGCTTTTGTTATGTTGTTCATGCTTAGAATAACCTTGGTAAGCTTAGAACAAATAGGCTTGATGTTTGAGTTTGAAAATATCCTAGAAACATGTTGAGTAGAAGGTTCATGCGCCTAAATAAGGCTCATGCGCCTGGAAAGGCCTTAGAAATGTTTTAAGTGTAACTCATGCACCTAAGAGCGGATCATGCGCCTAGAATTTGTAATCGACAACTAAGTGTCGGGCCATACGCCCCAATAGTGTTCATGCGTCCGAATGGCCTACGCCTAAGTGTCCATGCGTCCAAATGGCCATGCGCCTAAGTGTCCATGCGTCCGAATGGACCATACTCTCGAATAGTTCATGCGCCTAAGTGTTAAAGCGGTTAAGTGTTGGCTGTTGCGCCTACATAGTGATGAAGCGCCCAAACAGGCTCATGCGCCCATATAGTATTGGTGCGCTTAAATACTTAGAATTTATTACGAAATTTTCGGGAGTCTGTGTTATTAGGGTTTTGACCAAGGTTTGACTAGGGCTTATTAATGCTTAGTTTTATGCAACATTATGATTGTTTTATGATTGTTCCGTATTATTATTACTACTATTAGTGTATGACTTTACGTGGTGTGTTTATTATTGTAACGTAAAGTATTACTAATAATAATAAAGCAAAAGAGCAATGAAGAAGAGAAGTGGAACTTAAATAAAATGTTAACAAGTCTTGCATGCTTATAGGAGGTGCACGACCATGTTGTCATTAGCTCAACTGTGATGCGGTTAGCTACCCTATTATGCACACGGGGCCAGTCAATTGAGATTCACGGATCTTTGCAGCATACCCAGGTGATTGGCCGACCTTGTATACAGTAATCAGAGCCCAATGAGGTACCATAAGGCCCATCACCAGTTTCCTCCGCGCATATAGTTTAGGGTATTGCTCATTGGTCTATATAGACAGTGAAAGATAAAGATAAAAGAGTACAGAATAAACAAGGCATACAATATAGTGAAGAAGCATTATCTGGTTGTATAGTTAATGCGTGCTCACGTATAAAGAGATGAAATTTCACAGAAAGAGTATTTTCATATGGATACCTTACAGAAAGCATTTTATTACTTTTAAAACTAGAACTCACTCTGACTTTTATACATTTTCAGTTGGCAGGTAAACATTGCTGTGGATGGCACGAGGGTGAAGCTACTCGGCAGGAAAAGACTAACATCCATTCATACTTGTTATTGTTGTTGTTTTGTAATGCAATTAAACAATTCTTTTGTATTTGATTAAACAATAGTGTATTGCTCAACAACAGTGTTTTTAATGAAATGAATGACTTTTGTTAAAATAATTCCGCTACTTAAACTCGTAAATTTACAATGTTTAATGTATTTAATGCTGTGAATGACCAACTGTGAGGTCTCCGAGAACGGGGCCTTACAAGTTGGTATCAGAGCCAAAGTTTAAGAGAATTGGGTTAAATCAATTTTTTAAAACCTAAACTTAAACTGAAAATGGGACACTGGAGGGATGTCAGCCCGAGTAGCTACGTGCCATCAGGTATGTCTTTTCTTGATGATTACCGATGTTATGTGCGCATGCTATTTGATTTATGTGCTCTTAGTAGATTTAGATACTGATTAAGTCAGGATAGGAAATGCTTGGGGTATGAAGAGTAAAGTAAGTGTCTAATCACAACTGTCCATTGTAATTAGGGACTTATTATACTTGACATAAACTGAGTTATTACCTTGAATGACCATGTTGATGTTTGAGACTTATTGTGTGTAAGAGGATGGCTGGATAGAATATTCCAAGACTCCTAGAGGCAGAGGCCGTCCACGTGTGACTAGGAGTAGTGCCAAGGCTTCTGAGACGACCTATGAGAACCCTGAGGTTCATGGCCGGAGCAAAGGGAATGAGAATGCTAGCTTGAATGTCTCAGCTAGGGAGGCGATTGCTGATGAAGTACACCAGGTCATGCATACAGTCTTACCGTCTGTGGTGACTGAAGTCATCAAGGCTATGAGAAGTGAGGAGAAGAAGGAGAAGGAGACTAGAAAAGGGTCAATGGGAAAGGGAAGCAAAGGGGAGGTGGAACAACCAAAGCCTGAGACTGTGTTGTCTGACTAGGAGGAGGATGATGTAGTGGGGGTAGCGACCGAAGGGTGCAGTTATGGGGCATTCCAAAGGTGTAAGCCCCCGACTTTCGATGGCAATGGCAATGTTGCTGCCGCTCATTGCCGGGTGAGGGAGATGGAGGAAGTCTTGGAGATCAGTGAGTGCAGCGAGGACCAGAAGGTGAAGTTCGCAACTCACTCTTTCGTTGATTCAGCGTTGTGTTGATTGAGGAATTCTGTCCTCACAGGGAACTCGATAAAATCGAGAGGGAGTTCTTGCAACTTGAAGCGGGAACCATGACCCACCAGCAGTACACCACTAAATTCACGAGATGGCGAGGCTGGTGCTGGATCAGTGACACCGTGTCAAGGAAGATCAAGAGGTACACCCAGGGACTACCGGCTGACATTCGCAAGCACCTGATTGCTGCTCAGCCAGGTACCTTTCGATTGGTGGTGGATTTGGCAGGTAGATTGTATGATGAGGAGAGGAGACTATGGTGGAGGTGAAGAAGATGAGTGGGAATGGTAAGAACTGGAATGGGAAGAGGTTTGGACGTGGTGGTTTCACTCCAAACAACAAGAAGATGAAGGTGGACGATCGTGGGGTGTCGTCAAGATCAGGGCTAAAAAGGTGTGGCAGATGTGGAAGGGAGCATACCGGCGAGTGAAGGATGGGAATGAATGTATGCTTCAGGTGTGGCAAGCCTAGCCACATCGCTAGAGACTGTAGGGCGCTGAAGTGCTATAACTGTGGCGGGGAGGGCCACGCGACCAAAGACTGTAAGAAGCCGAGGGCGCAGAGCTCTAGAGCGAAGAAGAAGCCGGAGGAAGGAGGGCAGAGGGCAAGTGCTAGAGCTTACACCATGACCTGAGAGGAAGCCAGAGCTGATCCCGATGTCATGTCAGGTATGTTTTTAGTAAAGCAAACTTGTGCCTCTATATTGTTTGTTTTGGTGCTAGTATGAGTTTTATTTCCACTACTTTCTGTGCTAAGTTGCTTGTTAGTAGTAGAAATGTCAGTGAACCATTCGATGTAGAAACCGCTATTGGTAAGTCCACTAGAATTACTAATGTGATAGAGGACTATGCTATAGAACTAGAAGGTCATAGGTTTGCTGCTAGGTTACATGTGATGCCCCTAGGTGGATTTGATGTAGTACTAAGGATGGACTGGTTAGCAACCTATGAAGCAAACATCGTATGTCATAAGAAGATGATTCGATTAGTTGTGCCCGATGGGAGTTTGGTTACAATCTATGGAAATCGCGTTACTACGATCCCGAATGTGATTTCGATGGCGATGGTGGGGAAGTGCATGAAACGTGGATGTAGTGCCTACTTGGCATACGTAAAAGATGTGGATTCATCGGTGCCGCAATTATCTAAGGTACCAGTGGTGTGCGACTTTCCGGACGTATTCCCGGAAGACTTACCCGGCGTACCATCGGATCACGAGATTGAGTTCCAAATTGACTTGATACCTGGTGCTCAACCCGTTGCCAAAGCACCATATCGATTAGCTCTGACTGAGTTGAAGGAACTCATGAGCCAATTACAGGAGTTAGTGGATAAGGGATTCATTCGACTGAGTTCTCTCTGTGGGGTGCTCCGGTATTGTTTGTAATGAAAAAGGACGGAAGTATGCGATTGTGCATTGACTATTGAGAGCTGAACAAGTTGACGGTGAAGAATCGGTACCCGTTACCAAGGATTGATGACTTGTTCGACCAGCTCCAAGGTGCCAGTTGGTTCTCGAGGATAGATCTACGATCTGGCTACCATAAATTGAAGTTGAAGGAACAAGACATTCCTAAGATAGCTTTTCGTATGCGTTATGGACACTATGAGTTCCTCGTTATGTCATTTGGTCTAACTAACATGCCAGCTGCCTTTATGGATTTGATGAATCAAGTGTGCTGGCCGATGTTGGATAGATCAGTGATTGTGTTCATTGATGATATCCTGATATACTTGAAGAGCGAAGAAGAGCATGTCAGTCACATTCGAGAGGTGTTGTAGACATTAAGAAGGGAGAAGTTGTATCCCAATTCTCCAAGTGCGCGTTCTGGTTGCGCGAAGTTCAATTCTTCGGTCACGTGGTAAATCCCGAGGGGATTATGGTAGACCTCGCAAAGGTGGAGGCAGTGATGCAATAGAAATCTCCAAAGACTCCATCCGAGATTCGTAGTTTCTTGGGGTGGCGGGATATTATCGAAGGTTCATTCAGGACTTCTCCAAGATTGCCTCCCCATTGACTAAGCCGACCCGTAAGGATGTGAAGTTCGTATAGGCTCAAGAGCAAGAAAGGGATTTTGAGGAGTTGAAGGCAAGGCTGACCCAAGCCCCTATCTTGTCATTACCCGATGGAAGTGAAGATCTGGTGGTTTATTCGGATGCTTCCTACTCGGGGTTGGGTTGCGTATTAATGTAGAGAGGGAAGGTAATAGCCTATGCATCCCGACAGTTGAAGGTTCATGAGGTCAATTATCCTACTCATGACTTGGAGCTGACAGCCGTGGTCTTTGCGTTAAAGATTTGGAGTCACTATCTCTACAGGACGAAGTGCACCATATTCACGGACCACAAAAGCTTGAAGTACTTCTTCGAACAAAAAGATTTGAACATGAGACAGAGACGATGGTTGGAGCTTATAAAGGATTACAACTGCGAGATTCACTACCATCCGGGTAAGGCCAATGTAGTGGCAGACGCCCTTAGTCGAAAGGAGAGACCCGAGCTGATTCGGGTGAAGGCATATCAGTTGATTATGACTCCGGATGTAATGACGCTGGTGAAAGAATTTCAAGGAGAAGCGTTGAAAGAGGACCATCTTAACTCTGAAAGGATGAGAGGTCTAGTTATAGAGTTGGGAGAAAACACTCTCAGTGTTAAAACTTGGAACGGACGAATGTGGATTCTTCGTTTTGGGGATCTACGTGTGAAGATTATGGATGAAGCTCATAAGATTCGGTACGCTATTCATCCCGGTGCTACAAAGATTACCAAGACATGAAGAAAGACTATTGGTGGTCGGGTATGAAGCGTGATGTGGTGGAGTATGTGAGTAAGTGCCTTACTTGTTTATAAGTGAAGGTTGAGCACCAAAAGCCGTATGGAAAGATCCAACCTTTGGATATACCGGAATGGAAGTGGGAGCATATCACCATGGATTTCATTACGAAGTTGTCGCGTACTTCGAAAGGGTACGATGCCATATGGGTGATTGTTGACCGTCTGACGAAGAGTGCTCACTTCTACCAATCCGCGAGACATATTCATCTGAGAGGTTGGCTGACCTATCATCAAGGAGATTATAGCTCGTTATGGTGTGCCGGTGTCTATTGTGTCAGATCGTGACACCCGATTCACGTCAAAGTTTTGGAGGAGATTCCATGATGCGATGGGGACGAGGCTACACATCAGCACAACATATCATCCTCAAACAGACAGTCAATCCAAGAGGACGATACAGACGCTCAAATATATGCTCCGAGCATGTGTGATCGATTTTGGAGGAAGCTGGGATGACCACCTACCTTAGCCGAATTCTCCTACAACAACAACTATCATGCCAACATTGGTATGCCACCCTATGATATGTATGCAGAACACCCATTTGTTGGGGTGATATTGGTCAGAAGGAATTGGGGAGCGTCGAGGTAATCGAGGCTATGACTGAGAAGCTTGAGAAGATTAAAGCCTTCATGAAGGCAGCCAAAGATAGACAGAAGTCGTATGCTGATAAACGATGCAGACCGATTGAGTTCCAGGTGGGTGACCGGGTTATGTTAAAGGTCTCACCTTGGAAGGGTATTATCCGATTCAGGAAGCTGGGTAAGTTGAGCCCAAGGTATATAGGCCCTTTTCCGAATCATTGCTCGAGTAGAAGAGGTGGCCTATAGATTGGAGTTACCAAATGAGTTAAGTGGAATTCATCTGACATTCCACGTACATCATCTGAGAAAGTGCTTAGCTGAGGAAGACATGATTGTTCCACTGGAGGATATCGAGGTAGACGAAAGGCTCAATTATGTGGAGCAACCAGTGGCAATCATTGATAGAAAAGAGAAGAGGCTGAGAAATAAAGTGGTTCCTCTTGTGCGTGTGCAGTGGAAGCACAGAAAGGGATCTGAATCTACATGGGAGGCTGAGGAGGAGATGAGACATCATTATCCTCATCTGTTTGAGGAATAACAGGTTTCGAGGACGAAACCTATATAAGGGGGGTGGACTTGTAACACCCGATAAAAATTCTATTAAAGTAAATAAAAGAAAGAAACATCAATAAACCCAAGTGGAGGGGTTAAAAATGTAAAAGGGGACAAAAGTAAAAAGAGTTAGTGTAAAGGTGGGCATGGCCGCCCACCCTCTCTTCACATCACCTTTTCATTCGGTTCTAGAGAGAGTGAGAGCAGAAAACTTTCGGGTTGAAGAGGAAGAAGAAGAAGTTGAATTCAAGGTAAGAATTCGAAGTTTTTTTTAAGTGTTTATGATGGCTTTTGTCTCGGTTATGTGCTTATGTGTTTGTGTGTGTGTTCGTGTGTGTGTTCGTGTCTGTGTGTTTGGTGGGTTTCTAGGTGTTTGAACTCATGTGCATACGGGTTAGAAGGAAGATACACCCAAAGTTGCACCAGGTGAGTTTCTAGACCCCGGTTTTACTTGTTTTAAACTCTTCATGGGGCTGAAAATGTATTAAAACGGTTTTATTATGTTTATGTATGTATACTCGTGTGTATTATGCATGTTTGATGATGTTCCTTAGGTGTTATTATGTTGTTCATGCTTAGAACGACCTTGGTAAGCTTATAACAAGTTGGCTTGATGTTTGGGTTCGAATATATCCTAGAAACATGTTGAGCAGAAGGTTCATGCACCTAAATAAGGCTCATGCGCCTGGAAATGCCTTAGAAATGTTTTAAGTGTAACTCATGCGCCTGAACAGTGGTTCATGCGCCTAGAATTTGTATTCGGACGACTAAGTGTCGGGCCATGCACCCCAATAGTGTTCATGCGTCTGAATGACCATGTGCCTAAGTGTCCATACGTCCGAATGGACCATACGCCCGAATAGTTCATGCGCCTGAATAGTTCATGCGCCTAAGTGTTAAAGCGGTTAAGTGTTGGCTGATGCGCCTACATAGTGATGAAGCGCCCAAACAGGGCTCATGCACCCATATAGTATTGGTGCGCCTAAACACTTAGAATTTATTACGAAATTTTTGGGAGTCTGTGTTATTAGGGTTTTGACCAAGGGTTGACTAGGGCTTATTAATGCTTAGTTTTATGCAACATTATGATTGTTTTATGATTGTTCCGTATTATTATTACTACTATTAGTGTATGACTTTACGTGGTGTGTTTATTATCGTAACGTAAAGTATTACTAATAATAATAAAGCAAAAGAGCAATGAAGAAGAGAAGTGGAACTTAAATAAAATATTAACAAGTCTTGCATGCTTATAGGAGGTGCACGACTATGTTGTCATTAGCTCAACTGTGATGCGGGTTAGCTACCCTATTATGCACACGGGGCCAGTCAATTGAGATTGGCGGATCTTTGCAGCGTACCCTAGGTGACTGGGCCGACCTTGTATACAGTAATCAGAGCCCAATGAGGTACCATAGGGCCCATCACCAGTTTCCCCCGCGCATATAGTTTAGGGTATTGCTCATTGGTCCATATAGACAGGGAAAGATAAAGATAAAAGAGTACAGAATAAACAAGGCATACAGTATAGCGAAGAAGCATTATCTGGTTGTATAGTTAATGCGTGCTCACGTATAAAGAGATGAAATTTCACAGAAAGAGTATTTTCATATGTATACCTTACAGAAAGCATTTTATTACTTTTAAAACTAGAACTCACTCAGCAACGCTGACTTTTATACATTTTCAGTTGGCAGGTAACATTGTTGTGGATGGCACGAGGGTGAAGCTACTCGGCAGGAAAAGACTAACATCCATTCATACTTGTTATTGTTGTTGTTTTATAATGCAATTAAACAATTATTTTGTATTTGGTTAAACAATAGTGTATTGCTCAACAATAGTGTTTTTAATGAAATGAATGGCTTTTGTTAAAATAATTCCGCTACTTAAGCTTGTAAATTTACAATGTTTAATGTATTTAATGCTGTGAATGACCAACTGTGAGGTCTCCGGGAACGGGGCTTTACACCAACTCTCCAATCTCTTGGCCTAACACGCAGCAGCCTCATCATCTGGGCCAACTTCTCAATAGGCCAACATGCTTTGTAATGGATCTGCTTATAATGCTTTGAGCCCAACTGATATTGGAATAGCCTTTCAGAATATGCAACTTTTGGGTCAACCATGGCACTTTGATACATGTGCGTCGTCTCATGTCACTATTGAAAAACAGAAAATTCATTCCCCATTACCTGTTACCTCTTTAAATACTATTTTTGTCGGTAATGGTCAAGGGCTTTCAATTAAAGGATCCGGTAGTAGCCTAGACGTCTTACCAAACAAAACTTATTCTCTAAATGACATCCAATATTCACCTCATATCATTAAAAAACTTTTATCCGTTCGTAAATTCACACGTGACAATCATGTTTAAATTGAGTTTGACCCCTTTGGTTTTACTTTGAAGGATCTCAAGACTGGGCAGGCACTTTCCTGCCATAATAGCATGGGGGACCTCTATCCATTCACTCAACCGGATTAAGCTTTTCTCACCACTTCCGCTACATCTCAATGGCATAATTGTTTGGGTCACCCCGGGGCGCCAGTCTTAGATTTTTTATCTCGTAATTTATTTATTTCTTGTAATAAACATCAAACTATGTTAATTTGCCATTCATGTCAACTAGCTAATAGTAAAAGACTTCCTTTTTTGATTCTAATACTCGTACTTATGCACCATTCGATATTTTTCATTTTGATTTGTGGACTTTTCCAATCTCTAGCAATTCGGATATAATATTACATGGTTTTGGTTGATAATTTTACCAATTATGTTTGGTTTTATCCCTTTAAATTCAAATCCGACACCTTTCCTACATTTGTTAAATTCCATAAACTCATCCAAACCCAATTTCATAGAAAAATAAAATCATTCCAATGCGATTTGGGTGGGGAATTTGAGAACCATCAATTTAAATCTTTTGCTACCAACAATGGTCTCGTCTTTCGCTTTTCTTCCCCATACCTGATCGCAAAATGGAAAGTCCGAGCGTAAGATACGCCAGCTTAATGACATCATTCGTGCTCTTTTGTTTCATGCACACATTCCCTCGAATTTTTGGGTCGAAGCTCTTTATACAAGTACATATCTTCATAACATCCTCCCGACCCAAAAACTTCATTTTCTTACTCCCACCTTTGCACTCTACCATCATCACCCCTCATATGACCATCTTCAAGTTTTCGGTTGTGCATTCTATCCTAATCAATCGGCCACCCAACCACACAAGTTACATCCTAGATCCACTCGATGTATCTTTCTCGATACCCCAATGAGTACCGAGGCTACCGGTGTCTTGATCCTCTTACCGGTAAAGTTCATCTATCTAGACATGTTATGTTTGATGAACTTATGTTTCCTTTTAATGAACCAATCTCACCATCCTCTTATTCCTTTCTAGATGATGAGTCAAATCCTGTGTTGTTTCGTCTGGCCACATCATTAACCATTGAGCCCACTTCCTTACCGGCCCAACACTTTACTTTCAACCCACCACCTTCCCCACCAGTCACGATCCAAACAGCCCACCCACCCTCTCCAGCCCACTTCACACCTTCACAACCCACTGCCCAAACTCACTCACCACCTAACCTACCAAACTCCCATTCCTCTACAACCCAAACAACCGCATAACTAACACTGGCCCCACTACCTATGCCTCTTGTGACACCTTACACATATCCCACATCGGCCGTGGATAGGAGAGATTCCTGGTTCATAAGGAATGTCTGGCCTTTAACATCAACAACGCGTTTTGGGCGTATTGGCTGTGGATGAGAGGAGAGCTCCACAGTTAAGCGTGCTTAGGTGGGAGCAATCTAGGGACGGGTGACCTCCCTGGGAAGTTTTCACTTGAGCAACCAAAAGCAAATCCGTGAGCTCCCCGTGAGCAAAGCGGACAATATTGTTGATGCGAGGGGCCGGGTGTTACAGAATGGTATCAAAGCCACTCCTATGCCGTTCGGGGTGTGGGACCACCTCACCAATGATGGTGACTTCTCGGGCTCATCGAAGACGATGAGTCCAAAAGGGGTTGCTTGTGACACCCTACACATCCCACATCGGCCGTGGATAGGAGAGATTCCTGGTTCATAAGGAATGTCTGGCCTTTAACATCAACAACGCGTTCTGGGCGTATTGGCTGTGGATGAGAGGAGAACTCCACAGTTAAGCGTGCTTAGGTGGGAGCAATCTAGGGATGGGTGACCTTCCTGAGAAGTTTTCACCTGAGCAACCAAAAGCAAATCCGTGAGCTCCCCGTGAGCAAAGCGGACAATATTGTTGATGCGAGGGGCCGGGTGTACACCTCTCAACCAACATTCTATGACTACCCGAGCCAAAGTGGGTATTTCTAAACCTCAAACCTGTTTAAACCTTGTCACTACCACCACCTCACCTATATCTCCAATCCCCAAATCCTATGCTAAGGCTTTATCGGATCCTAACTGGATTGCGGCTATGCATACAAAATATAGTGCTTTAAAGAGTAATGGTACATGGGAACTTGTACCTACCCACAAACACTCCTATTATCCGATGTATGTGGCTTTTTCACCACAAGTTAAAGTCTGACAGCTCATTGGAACGATACAAGGCCTGGTTAGTGGCTAATGAGAAATCTCAGACCGTGGGTATTGATTATGAGGATACATTTAGCCCAGTTGTTAAACCAAGCACTATCCAAACCGTTTTGTCTCTTGCAGTCTCTTGCTCTTGGCCAATTCATCAGCTTGATGTTAAGAACGCATTTTTACACGGGGATCTTAAAGAGGTTGTCTACATGCATCAGCCCCCATGTTTTGTGAACAAAGAATTTCCTGATCATGTGTGTCGTCTTAAAAAGTCTTGTATGGCCTTAAACAGACCTCTAGAGCATGGTACCACAGATTTGCTTCTTTATTACTTCGTAGGGGTTTCGGAGTAGTACTTGTGATACGACACTCTTTATATTTAAACAGGGGACTCATATGGCTTACATTTTATTGTATGTGGATGACATTATCTTGACCGCTTCGGTTTCAATTTTATTGAATCGGATCATTGCCTCACTATCGTCCACATTAACCATGACCGACCTTGGCAACCTGCATCAATTTTTGGGAATTACCTGCTACACGTGACAGCACCGGCTTATTTTTGTCTCAATCTCAGTATGCACGAGATATTTTACAAAGAGCTTCTATGTCCAATTGTAAGCCTAGTTCTACACCCGTGGACACGTCCACGAAGCTCAGCGGATCTACCAGTCCTCTATTAGCTGTTGGTACTCTTTATCGACAACTCGCAAGGGCTCTTTAGTATCTTACTTTTACACGACCCGATATTACGTATGTTGTTCAACATATATGTTGTTTATGATGTCCCATGGGAACCTCATTTTGCTTTTATGAAGCACATCTTTTGGTATATTAAAGGTACATTGGATTATGGTCTACGGATCACGGCTTCAAAATCGTTGTCGTAAACAGCTTACTCTGATGCCGATTGGGGGGATACCCTGACACTTGGCATTCCACTTCCAGGTATTTGTTTTTTGGGGGGATAATCTCTTATCATGGTCATCCAAGCAACAACATACTATATCTCGCTCCAGTGCCGAAGCCGAGTATCGTGGTGTTGCCAATGCAATGACTGAGGCAAGTTGGTTACGGAATCTTTTACTCGAATTACACGTTCCGCTACGACATGCTAATATTGTCTTTTGTGATAATGTTTCCGCGGTTTACTTATCCGAAAATCCATCCAACACCAGCGCAATAAGCATGTCGAGATGGATATCCATTTTGTTCGTGAGAAGGTTTAGATCGGTCATGTACGGGTTCTTCATGTACCAGCCTCCTCACAGTATGCTGATATCTTTACTAAGGGTCTTCCGCGACAGCTTTTTCAGACTTTCAGATCCAGTTTGCGTGTCCTTTTCAATCCCGCTCGAACTGCGGGGGACTATTAGTAGATATCCTTGTATATATGCTCCATATTTAGATTATGATTGTATTCATATTTGTTTCCTTATTATTAGGTATGGTATTCCCTATATATTGGGATTGATATTTCATCAATGGAGACACAAAAACATTAACCTTCAATATCATAAGCATTTAGTTAAGAGGTCTAATACTATATGGTTAAGATATATTATCTGAACTGATTAGACATTTACATTTGAATAATTAAATATACTAGCTTTTAATGGATCAGACCTCGTAATAATTCAGCACTTAATGATTCAGACTCTAATTAGTTCAGCATTAAAGTGATTTTTAAGGTGTATTTCTAGGGAAGGAGTCAAGCAGTGATTCCTTTTGGTTCGTTGTAACTTGCAAGTATTCAATTCAAAGTATATTGATTTATCTTAAACAATTATAATTTTATTTAAATTCGTTATCACTACAAGAAAACGTGGCTATGGCGCCGACATTTGTCTTCGCGATAGGGTGTGTTTGTTGTCGCCATAGCACCAGTCGCCATAGACTCGTCGCTATAGCCATTTTATTGTCGTCGCCAAAGTTGTAGTCGCAAAAAATTCTATCCTGACAACATGTCCTCGCCACATAGTTGTAGGCAAAGAATTTCCCGTATTATATCTTAATTAAAAATATTTTTTTTTTGGGTTATGACGACGACATGTCGTCGCCATAGGTCTTTTATTATTTATAATTATTTTAATAAAAATAAAATAAAATAAATTTGACCAACACTATGGCGACGACATGTTGTCGCTATAGACCAACTCTTTTTCTTTTTAATATTTAATTTTCTTTTTTTTCCTGATTTTTCATAATTTTTTTAGTTATGAAAACAAAAACAATTAATGACATAACCTACGACAAAAACAATTAATAAATCTTAAAAATATTTTAAAAAATACAATTCAAATCCTAAAACATTTTAAATTCATGTTCTAAAATACAATTCAAATCTAAACATTTTCTAATACACGTTTTAAATCATAAAGGAATAACCAAATCAACAACTAAATAACCAAATAAACTTATATTATCATCCAGAAAATATTTAAATTCACAAACCATAACCAAATCAAAAAACTTATATTATCATTCTAAAATTACAAACTAATAATCAAATTAAACAACTTTTATATCATCATTCTAGCAATGCAAACTAATAACCAAATTAAACAACTTATATTATCATTCTAACAAAACAAACTATAACCTAATCAAACAATTTTTATAATATCATTTTAACAATACAAACTAATAACCAAATCAAACATTTATTTTATCATTCTAACAATACCAACTATAACCTAATCAAACAACTTTTATGTTATCATTCTAAGATACAAACTAATAACCAAATCAAATAACTAATATCTAATCAAACAACTTTTATTATATCATTCTAAGATACAAACTAATAACCAAATCAAATAACTTATATTATCATTTTAAAAACAAACTAATAACCAAATCAACCAATTAACTTATATAATCAATAAAAAACACACAAACTCATAAGCAAACCAAACATATTACATTATGATTTTAACACCATTTTTAACCAATAATCGAATATATCATAACTTATTTTATCATTCTAACAACACAATTTATTTATCATATTAGTACATAGAAAGAAGATAAAATACACACCTTATAATTTTAACAAAGATGATACAACAACTCTAGAATAGTGGTGGTGGAGTGGTGGTGGAGTTGTGGTGGATGCTAGAGGTCCCGGTGATGGATGTTTTTTATGGTGAGGGTGATAGGAGTGGTGGGGGGGGCGAAGGAAGTGGAATCAAAGCTAGAAACGATGGTGGTGTGGGTTTAGGAGATGATTTGCCGGTGGGGTGAAAGTAGGTCGCGGTTGTGGTGTGATTTGTTATGGTAAAGTGAAGAAGAAATGATAAGGCAAACCGTAATTTAGGACAAACTGAACCCTATGGCGACGACATGTCGTCGTCATAGGGTTATATGATTTTTTATTTTTTTCTTCGTTTCAGGCGGGATAAATGCGCGCCTAAGTGAAAACACCTATGGCGACGAAATGTCGTCGCCATAGGTCTTTCACATTATATTAATAATAATAATAATAATAATTTATTATTACTATTACTAATATGATTATTATATTAGTATCAGTATAAGTATGTTTATCGGTTATTTATTTATTTATTTATTTATTTATTTATTATTATTATTATTATTATTATTATTATTAGTATCCGTATAAGTATTATTATTTATTACGTTGTGGTAAACAAAACCTAGGTATCATAACGTATATTATTGATTTTGTTAGACATCCATTGATCCAACGTTAGACATACATTAATCCAATGTTAGGCATCTATTGATCCAACGTGACCTTTATTACACTTTGATGATAACTAAGTATAAATAAAGTTAATTTACAGTTATTGATGATAGTTAAGTGTTGTTTAACTATGAAAACAATAATGTAATCAACCTTAATCTTCATAAGAGGACCTTTGAGTATGTAATAAACCCTGATCGTCATAAGACACATTTGAGTTAAACATAAACAATGATATAATCAACCTTAATCATCATAAGAGTACCTTTGAGTTGAACATAAACAATGATGTAATCAACCTTAATCATCGTAAGAGCACATTTGAGTATGTAATCAACCCTGATCGTCATAATAGCACATTTAAAGTTGAAATAAATAATGATGTAATCAACCCTAATCGTCATAAGAGCACATTTGAGTTGTACATAAACAATGATGTAATCAACCCTAATCTTCATAAGAGCACATTTAAGTATGTAATCAACCCTAATCGTCATAAGAGCACGTATGTAATCAACCCAAATCGTCATGAGAGCACATTTGAGTTGAACATAAACAATGATGTAATCAACCCTAATCGTCATAAGAGCACCTCTGAGTATCATGTACTCAACCCTGATCATCATAAGATCACATTTGAGTTGAACATAAAAATGATGTAATCAACCTTAATCGTCATAAGATCACCTTTAAGTATGTAATCAACCATGATCATTATAAGACCGCATTTGAGTTGAACATAAACAATGATGTAATCCACCTTAATCGTCATAAAAGCATCCTTAAGTATGTAATCAACCCTGATCCTCTTAAAAAACTTAATTTACATAACGTGCATAATTCAACAATAATCTTTATAACTAGAGCATAGGTAAATTTTAACCTAGGTAATTTACATTAATGTGCATAATTCAATAATGTGTGAAAATTCATTGATGATAATTAAGCAAAACAAAACTTAACCTACAGTTAATAAATTATCATTTCCACAAAGTACTATAAACGTATATAATTTAACATCGATAATTATAATAGGATTTAACTTATATAAGTTATCTATAATTATAATTAATAAATATAAGATTTGTTAATATATTATTATTAGACTTATAATTATAATAAATATAAATTATATTTATAACAAATCCACAAAGTATTATTTTTATACATATAAGATTTGTTAATATTATTATTTTATAAAAGATCCACCCTATGGCGACGACATGTCGTTTCCATAGATGTTTCACAAAAGGCGGGGTTATTTCCCTTCAATTTATTTACAGGGAAAATAGAAAAAAAATTATTTTTACCTATGGCGGCGACATGTCATCACCATAGATATTTCATAAAAGATGGGCATTTTTGCCGCCGATTTATTTAAAGAAAAAAAAATTGGTTTTTACATGTCGACGCCATAGGTAAAAAAAATTATGTCATGTGAAATAAATAAAAATTAGGATGTCATTGTCACACCCCCGCTAAGAGCGGAAACACGGGGATGTAACAAGACGGGAATCGTCATACAACACATGGTAAGCGATAGAGATGCAATAATAATAATGGTGACAAGCGTGTCATGACGACACCCGACAACAAGGGGACTTGTGTCGTGTTTAGTCAGTATTCACGACAACATAGCCATAAGCATAAACATGATACATGAATCATATAAAAAAGATGATAACATTGTATACAATTCCCACAACCCGGGAACAAGTTACATAGTATAATGTTGTTTGAAACAGATACAACAATTGTTTTCAAAATGACAAGTTTAGCCCGGAAATGCATCCTAGGGTCTCCACTAAGGCAGCACACCTAGAACCTCAGCTAGCATGATCACCTGAAAAGATATGCTCAAAATGGTCAACAAAATTGTTGGTGAGTTCGCAGGTTTAAAGTAAATAAGTAATTGATGCTGTATAAAGTGTTGCAGAATACCGTGCATACAGTTATAAGTAAGCAAAATCACATGACAAGAGCTTTACAACCACACCTAACGACGTACACAAAGAATCTTGTTGGAATATATTCACCCAAGGCCCGTTTCTGGCTTTTGTGGTACTAACTAGTATACCAACACGAGGGTGGGGGTGTCAACCCAGTAGTACTACCGATACCTATCCGTCGGTTCCCACACTAGAATTAAATGGTTGTAAGAAAGAACCACAAAGCAGACTCGATCATGTATTAGATAAGTACCCACAAAACAGTAGCACGTTGATTCTAAGTATGTAAATTGTATGTATGTTGTATAACATAGAAAACGAGCGAGCATACTTTTCCCGCACGTTTGTAAATGTTTGTAAAGTAGTATAAGCATAAAAAGGGACCACAAAACTCACATGATAAGTGGTAAGTATGAATGATCGAGATTCCCAACAGTTGTAGGCAAAGAACAGTCAAACACCTATTGACAGTTATTGTTAAGCATTAACGACGTGTATAAAGCGTATAGTAGTGTTTGGTCGGTTTGGGTTGTATCGGTTCGGTCGTGGGTAGCACACACACAAGCGGACACACGCATCAGATCTTATGTAGATCCAAGTACTAAGAGTAGTCATCATTGCTTATGACATCCTTGTAAAGATCTCACTGTTATGAAAGATGGCACTTGTTAAGTATTTGTAGTTCCAAATAGGTTGTCGGTAATTGTAAAATGTTAGGTTGATTTCAATTGAAATAGTATATGCATGTTGATAGCATTGACTTTAATCTTTGTGGTCAAGCAATGACACTTTTACTGATGTTACTTTATCATCATCAGGCGTTCAAGAGGGAATTCACACTCAACATCATCAGTTACACAATAGGACCAGATGCTCGTCTCAACGCTCCATTTGTACGAATCAACCTTCAATCTTACGGATCAGCTTCATTCGTACGATTGAGTCTTCATTCGCATGACTGGCATTCAGTCGTACCCACAACACACATTCGCACAACCCAACCTCCATGTGCACGAATCAACCTTCAATCGTGCGAATTAGCTACTTTCGTACGATTGAACCTTCATTCGTGCGATTAGACTCTAGTCGTACGAAACACGCACAATCGCATACATTCAGTCGGTCACCTGACTCAATCGCACGCATTCATTCATTCACATGACTCATTCGCACACATACATACGATCACACGACTCAGTCGCATGACGTCCCCAGTCGCACAACTCAGTCGCCCGAAAGACACAATCGCATGACTCAGTCGCACGACTCACCCAGTCGCACGGTTCAGTCGCATGACAGACCCAGTCGCCTAAACTACAGGTTCGCGACTGCAGAAGTGCAGAGCAGCCTTCGGCTGCTCCGAGCCCGGGTTTTACACAACAAGGACCTCCAAAAACACACTACAAACATACACAAACATGAAACACAAGCAGAAAGACCTCACACGCACCCACACGACCTCATGTGTTCGGGTTGAACCCGAACACCCGAAACCCTAGTTTGGACAGCCGTGAATAAGCAAGAAAAGGGACAGCCAAGGTCGTCTACCTGTTAGAATAGAGTAGACTAGGCTGTAGATGGAATCTAGACGACGAGAACAAGACCAAGCGGGTTAGATTGGTGCTAGAATGAAGAAGATGTGAAGAGAAGGTGAAGAGGATGAAGAAGATGAAGATGAAATGAGATTAAGGGCTGGAATATGGGTTTATATACCCAGCCCAAGTTTGCAAAATGGCAAGTTTAGTCCCTGCACTTAACCCCCGAGTTCCCCAAAATTTGCTTCAGTTGAAAACGACTTTAAAATGTTCGTTGTATTAAGGTTAAAAGCGTGTTTAATGGTAATTGATAGCTTAAAATGGTTTTATTAATGACAATGGTTATAATATTAAAATGATACATTTGGTGATAATGGTGATGAAATTTATAAAAAGGGTTTATGCTTAGCACAGGTTCACGGAGGAAGTACAGGCACAAGGGTAATAAAGCAGACATGATTCCTTAAAGCAGGAGTTCATGAAGAAGATGAAGAATAATTAAAATAATTCTATGCTTAATTATGTCGTTCGACGGAACTTAAGGTGACGGATGTCACAGTATCCCCAGTTGAGAGAATTTCGTCCCGAAATTCAGTTGGAGTTAGGTCCAAGAGTGTCATCCATGAATAGGTGTGGGTATTTGAGTTTCATTTGATCTTCCCGTTCCCATGTAAACTCTGGCCCTCGCTTTGAATTAACCTTACGCGAACGATTGGTATTCTACTGCGCTTCAACTGTTTGACCTTACGATCCATGACCACAATGGGTTCCTCTATCGAATGAAGCTTTTCGTCGATTTTGATATCCTCAATGGGTATGTGAAGTGATTCGTCGGCCAAACACTTCTTGAGGTTCGACACATGGAAAGTATCATGCACACCGTTGAGTTCTTGTGGTAACCTTAACTAGTAAGCCACTGGACCAATTCTTTCTGTAATCTCGAATGGTCCAACGTATATTGGGGCTAACTTCCCTTTCTTTCCAAACCGAACGACTCCTTTCCAGGGAGAGACTTTGAGTAACACTTGGTCCCCAACGTTGAATTCTAGAGGCTTCCGACGATTGTCGGCATAACTCTTTTGGCGATCTCTAGCGGCTTTCAGTCTATCTTTGATTGGAAGATCTTGTCGGTTGTTTCTTGAATGATCTCTGGGCTTGTTAACTGACTTTCACCAATCTCGGCCCAACAAACGGGTGATCTACACTTCCTTCCGTACAACGCTTCGAACGGAGCACACCCAATGCTGGTATGGTAACTGTTATTGTAAGAGAACTCAATCAACGGCAAATGAGTATCCCAACTACCACCAAAGTCGATTACACACTTTCTCAGCATGTCTTTCAGTGTTTGTATGGTTCGTTCACTTTGGCCATCTGTTTGAGGGTGATAGGCGGTACTCATGTCTAATCGAGTGCCCATCGCTTTCTGTAGTGTCTGCCAAAATCGTGAAGTGAATCGGCCATCACGGTCGGATATGATTGACACCGGCACTCCGTGTCTTGTCACGACCTCTTTTATGTACAATCTCGCCAACTTGTCCATTTTGTAGTCTTCTCGGATTGGCAAGAAATGTGCTGATTTCATCATTCGATCCACTACGACCCATATCGAGTCATGCCCGTTGCTCGCTCGAGGGAGTTTGGTATGAAATCCATGGCTATGTTCTCCCATTTCCATTCGGGAATCTCAGGTTGCTATAACAGTCCCGGTGGTTTCTGATGTTCAGCTTTAACTTTCGAGCATGTCAAGCATCTGCTGATGTACGTGGCAATGTCTTTCTTCAGGCCTGGCCACCAGTACAGATCTTTGAGATCGTGGTACATCTTGTCTGCGCCAGGATAAATAGAATATCGCGTCTTATGTGCTTCATCCATGACCAAGGTACGTACACCTCCCCACTTGGGTACCCATATACGGTCCACGAAGTACTGTACACCATCGTCCTTGCACATCAGTTGTTTATCCACCCTCGGAATTCTCTCCGCAAGGTTTTCTTCTTTCAATGCCTCACTTTATGCAATTTGGATCTGGGCTTTCAAATTTGTTTGAATGGTCAATCCAAAAGCTCGAGCACGCAGTGGTTTCACGCGTTCTTTGCGGCTTAGAGCATCAGCCACCACATTAGCTATCCCGGATGATACCGGATTTCATAATCATAGTCACTAAGAAGCTCTACCCAGCGTCGCTGTCGCATATTGAGTTCCTTCTGATCCAGAATATGTTGAAGGCTTTTATGATCTGTGTAGATGATGCATTTGGTTCCATACACGTAATGCCTCCATATTTTAGTGCGATATATACAGCGCCCAACTCAAGATCATGAGTCGTGTAGTTCTTCTCGTGCACCTTAAGTTGTTGCGAAGCGTAGGCAATAACCTTATCTTTCTGCATTAGTACACATCCCAACCTTGATGCGAAGCATCACAGTATACCACAAAATCATCAGTTCCGTCTGGGAGGGACAAATCGGTGCATTGCACAGCTTATCTTTCAGCGTTTGGAACGCCCGTTCTTGTGCATGTCCTAATCAAATTCTTGTCTTTCTGAGTAAACAATGTCAACGGTTGAGCGATCTTTGAAAAGTTCGCAATGAAACGACGATAGTATCCGGCTAATCCTAAGAATTGCCGTATCTCTGAAGGTGTCTGGGGTGTCGCCCATCTCTTTACCGCTTCGATCTTGCGGGATCTACATGAATCCCGTCCTTGTTAACCACATGACCCAAAAACTTCACCTCTCGCAGCCAGAATTCACACTTCGAGAACTGGTGAAAAGTTTCTCTTCCCTTAACAGTTCCAGTATTGCCCGAGGTGTTCTTCATGATCCTCTTCGATCGATCGAGAGTAAATAAGTATGTATCTATGATACGATCACAAACTTATCCAAGTAAGGTTTGCACACCCGATTCATCAGGTCCATGAACACAGCTGGTGCGTTAGTCAATCGAACGGCATGACCAAGAACTCATAGTGCCCATAACGAGTTCTAAACGCTGTCTTCGGTGCGTCCTCCTCGAAAACCCTTAGTGGTGATATCCAGATCGAAGGTCGATCTTGGAAAATACGAAGCTCCTTGTAACTGATCAAACAGGTCGTCGATCCTGGGGAGAGGATACCGATTCTTCACAGTAATTTGTTCAATTCACGGTAGTCGATGCACATACGAAACGACCCATCCTTCTTCTTGACAAATAACACCGGTGCTCCCCAAGGCGAGTGACTCGGCCGAATAAAACCCTTCTCCAGTAGTTCCTGTAACTGGCTAGATAACTCTTGCATTTCAGCGGGTGCCAACCGATACGGTGTCTTTGCTACCGGTGTGGCTCTAGGAATTAACTCAATACGAAATTCCACCTGCCGTGGAGGAGGCAAACCAGACAAGTCGTCAGGAAATACATCTGGGTAATCCGCACTACAGGGATATCTACCAGTTTCTGCTCCTCTTCTTCTTTCTACCATATGAGCCAGAAAAGCGTAGCACTGTTTTCGTAACTCCGGCGTGCTTTCATGCAGGAGATAAGCTTTAAGTTTCTTCCCGGTCGTTCCCCTTGAATTCTGAGTACTCCTCCGTCTGACATGGGATTCGTACTACCTTTGTCCCGACAGACAATCTCGGCTCCGTGTTTTGACAACCAATCCATTCCCACAATCACGTCGAAACTTCCTAACTCAAAGGGTATCAAGTCTATATCAAAGGCGTGGTTCTCCAATATCATCGAGCACTTTCTAATAATCCGTCGGCCTGAACAATCCTCCCATGGCCATTTCTACGGAATAGCTAGTTTCTAGTCTACTAGGACTCAAATCAAGCAAATGCGCAAACTCATAAGATATAAAGCTATTGTCTGCCCTAGTATCAAACAATATAGATGCAAAGTGATTATTGAGTAAGTGCGTACCCGTGACAACATTTGGGTCATGACGGGCATCATTGGCTCCAATGACAAAAGCGGTCCCCGATCCGTATTTCCTAGATTTCCCGGGCCTTGATTCCCAGCTATAGCCATCGTCTGACGCTGGTTGTTCCTTGCTGGCCCGGTGCCCGATTCAATTTGGGGCACATGTTCCTGTAGTGATCAGGGCTTCCACACTCGTAACAGCCCCTGGCATACTCGGCGGGGTTAACCGCGTTGACTGGTGCGACCATATTGGGAGCTGTTCTGCAGTCTCTTGCTAAATGCCAGGCGTCTACAGTTAGCGCACACCCGGCACGGCATAGCTGGGGGATGATGATAGTTGCACCTATCGCATCTGGGGTGCGGACCCACATACTCTCACCTGCCCTTGGTCACGGCCACAAAATTTCTGGTTGTCTTGGCCTTTTCTCGAATTTCCCGGCACTCGACCGGCTCGTTTCCCCAACATCTTTCCTTTTCTCTGCTCCCCTGCCCAATACCCCTGTTCTCACCATCTCATCAGTTAGAACGCCAGCCTTCAAATTGCGCTCTGAATAGTAGGAGGAGCAGTTGCGGTTACCATTGCCCGAATTTGAGGAGCAAGTCCCCAAATATACCTCTCTATCCTTTTTGATTCCGGGGTGACCAGATGCGGAACCAACCTTGCTAGCTCGTGAAAACGATCGGTGTAAGCTGCGTGCCCAGCCCCTACCATAGCATGATTCCAGAACTCATGCTCAAGTTTTTGCATCTCGTTAAGAGGACAGTACTCCTCAGTGATTAGGGCTTTGAACTCATCCCACGACATTTGCATCGCCGATTCTCTTCCCTTAGCCTAAATCTGAGTGTTCCACCACGTTAGTGCCTTGCCCTGTAGTGAGCACGCGGCATACTTAATCCTTTGACTGTCGAGGCATTCGTGATGTCAATCATGGCTTCCATCTTTTCAAGCCATCTGGTCAGGGCTATGGCTCCACCTTTGCCATCAAATTCTCTTGGTTTACAAGCCACAAATCCTTGTATGAACATCCCCGTCTAGCATTCACAACCCCAGTCTCATTAACAATTCCAGTTTCGTTACCGGCTGTACCACCATTTCCGGTCTCTTGATTTCTTTCGTTCCCAGTCGCGGTTCCCGTTATCCTCATTATCATTGCCACCATCCCCGTGGGGGTGAGAATGCTGAAGAGCATCGCTCACTTGGGCCACGATAGTCGGAATCAGTGCGGCCAGCTGTTGAGCGATTAAGGCTGCCATATTAGCGTTTCCTGTTCCCGGAGTGACATTGGTAGGACCATCACTTGTTCTTGGTGCTCTACCTCTGCCTCTGCCTCTGCCTCTCGGGGCTTCACTTCCGCCATGTTGCTGCGGGTAACTCTTCGAGACGGCATGTTCTAATCATAAGAATAGTAAATGCATAAGTTTTAACCATTGCAAGATACATTATCCATGTCACATTAAGGCCTAACTTTCCGGGTTAATGCCATACTTATGGTTGTCACACATCGCTTACAAATCATGAAATTCTCACACATGTATAAGAAATGTCCAAACGTAGTCCATCATAATAATGGCATATCCATGCATGAAATCAAGTTTAGTCTAGCGGAGGTTGTCTATTCCCCCTCTGTCGAGGTCTCAGACATAACCTCCTCGAGGTAAATCCCAGTGTCTAAGGTCAACGCAATAGCATGATCTATGAAGATCTCTTTAGGTTCAATACCCGGATTGATAAACAAACTGTGCGCAGAGGGAATGGAAGATCCAATACAAGCATCCCGTAAAGAGTGAGCATAAGGGCTCCCTCACAGGGTGAAATGATCACGAAACAGATAGTTAATCGAACAAGTATGAGTAACACGTATGAGATATAAAATGCACACAGCCCTCGTACATTTTAACGTGCACACAACCCTGATCCTCTTAAAAAACTTAATTTACATTAACGTGCATAATTCAACAATAATCTTTATAACTAGAGCATAGGTAAATTTTAACCTAGGTAATTTACATTAATGTGCATAACTCAATAATGTGTGAAAATTCATTGATGATAATTAAGCAAAACAAAACTTAACCTACATTTAATAAATTATTATTTCCACAAAGTACTATAAACGATATAATTTAACATCGATAATTATAATAGGATTTAACTTATATAAGTTATCTATAATTATAATTAATAAATATAAGATTTGTAATATATTATTATGACTTATAATTATAATAAATATAATTATTATTTATAAAAAATCCACAAAGTATTATTTTATACATATAAGATTGTTAATTATTATTTTTATAAAAGATCCACCCTATGGCGACGACATGTCGTTTCATAGATGTTTCACAAAAGGCGGGGTTATTTTCCTTCAATTTATTTAGAGGGAAGATAGAAAAAAATGTTTTCACCTATGGCGGCGACATGTCGTCGCCATAGATATTTTATAAAAGACGGGCATTTTTGCCGCCGATTTATTTAAAGGAAAAAAATTTGGTTTTTACAAGTCGTCGCCATAGGTAAAACAAATTTTTGTGTCATGTGAAAAATAAAAAATTATGATGTCATTGTCACACCGCGCTAAGAGCAGAAACACGGGGATGTAACGAGAGGAATCGTCATAACACATGGTAAGCGATAGAGATGCAATAATAATAATGGTGACAAGCGTGTCATGACGACACCCGACAACAAGGGGACTTGTGTCGTGTTTAGTCAGTATTCACGACAACATAGCCATAAGCATAAACATGATACATGAATCGTATAAAAAGATGATAACATTGTATACAATTCCCACAACCGGGGAAAAAGTTACATAGTATAATGTTGTTTGAAACAGATACAACAATTGTTTTCAAAATGACAAGTTTAGCCGGAAATGCACCTAGGGTCTCACTAAGGCAGCACACCTAGAACCTCAGCTAGCATGATCACCTGAAAAGATATGCTCAAAATGGTCAACAAAATTGTTGGTGAGTTCGCAGGTTTAAAATAAATAAGTAATTGATGTTGTATAAAGTTGTTGCAGAATACCGTGCATACAGTTATAAGTAAGCAAAATCACATGACAAGAGCTTTACAACAAAACCTAACGACGTACACAAAGAATCTTGTCGGAATATATTCACCCAAGGCCGTTCCTGGCTTTTGTTGGTACTAACTAATATACCAAGACGAGGGTGGGGGTGTCAACCCAGTAGTACTACCAATACCTATCCGTCAGTTCCCACACTAGAATTAAATGGTTGTAAGAAAGAACCACAAAGCAGACTCAAGCATGTATTAGATAAGTACCCACAAAACAGTAGCACGTTGATTCTAAGTATGTAAATGTATGTATGTTGTATAACATAGAAAACGAGCGAGCATACTTTTCCGCACGTTTGTAATGTTTGTAAAGTAGTATAAGCATAAAAAGGGACCACAAAACTCACATGATAAGTGGTAAGTATGAATGATCGAGATTCCCAACAGTGTATGCAAAGAACAGTCAAACACCTATTGACAGTTATTGTTAAGCATTAACGACGTGTATAAAGCGTATAGTAGTGTTTGGTCGGTTTGGGTTGTATCGGTTCGGTCGTGGGTAGCACACACACAAGCGGACACACGCATCAGATCTATGTAGATCCAAGTACTAAGAGTAGTCATCATTGCTTATGACATCCTTGTAAAGATCTCACTGTTATGAAAGATGGCACTTGTTAAGTATTTGTAGTTCCAAATAGGTTGTCGGTAATTGTAAAATGTTAGGTTGATTTCAATTGAAATAGTATAGCATGTTGATAGCGTTGACTTTAATCTTTGTGGTCAAGCAATGACACTTTTACTGATGTTACTTATCATCATCAGGCGTTCAAGAGGGAATTCACACTCAACATCATCAGTCACACAATAGGACCAGATGCTCGTCTCAACGCTCCATTCGTACGAATCAACCTTCATCTTACGGATCAGCTTCATTCGTACGATTGAGTCTTCATTCGCATGACTGGCATTCAGTCGTACAATGAGTCTTCATTCGCATGACTGGCATTCAGTCGTACCACACAACACACATTCGCACAACCCAACCTCCATGTGCACGAATCAACCTTCAATCGTGCGAATTAGCTACTTTCGTACGATTGAACCTTCATTCGTGCGATTGGACTCCAGTCGTGTGAAACAGCACAATCGCATACATTCAGTCGGTCACCTGACTCAATCGCACGCATTCATTCATTCACATGACTCATTCGCACACATACATACGATCACACGACTCAGCCGCATGACGTCCTAGTCGCACAACTCAGTCGCCCGAAAGACACAATCGCATGAATCAGTCGCACGACTCACCCAGTCGCACGGCTCAGTCGCATGACAGACCCAGTCACTGAACTGCAGGTTCGCGACTGCAGAAGTACAGAGCAGCCTTCGGCTGCTCCGAGCAGGGGTTTTACACAACAAGGACCTCCATAAACACACTACAAACATACACAAACATGAAACACAAGCAGAAAGACCTCACACGCACCCACACGACCTCATGTGTTCGGGTTGAACCCAACACCCGAAACCCTAGTTTGGACAGCCGTGAATAAGCAAGAAAAGGGACAACCAAGGTCGTCTACCTGCTAGAATAGAGTAGACTAGGCTGTAGATGGAGTCTAGACGACGAGAACAAGACCAAGCGGGTTGGATTTGGTGCTAGAATGAAGAAGATGTGAAGAAGAAGGTGAAGAGGATGAAGAAGATGAAGATGAAATGAGATTAAGGGTGGAATATGGGTTTATATACCCAGCCCAAGTTTGCAAAATGGCAAGTTTAGTCCCTGCACTTAACCCCGAGTTCCCCAAAATTTGCTTCAGTTGAAAACGACTTTAAAATGTTCGTTGTATTAAGGTTAAAAGCGTGTTTAATGGTAATTGATAGCTTAAAATGGTTTTATTAATGACAATGGTTATAATAATTAAAATGATACATTTGGTGATAATGGTGATGAAATTTATAAAAAGGGTTTATGCTAGCACAGGTTCACGGAGGAAGTACAGGCACAAGGGTAATAAAACAGACATGATTCCTTAAAACAGAGTTCATGAAGAAGAGGAAGAATAATTAAACGAACTCTATACTTAATTATGTCGTTCGACGGACCTTAAGGTGACGGATGTCACAGTCATTACCTATGGCGACTAAATGCGGCGACGAATTTCGTGTCATCGCGATAGGTGACACCTAAGGCGACGACATGTCGTCGCGATAGAACTTTAGTAGCCAAAAACCAAATCCACACTATAGCGACGACATGTCGTCGCGATAAGGTGACCTATAGCGATGAAACCATACCGTCGCCATAGGTCCAGTCGGGATAGATCAGATTCTTGTAGTGTATTTACTTTTTCACATCATACAATTATACAAACGAACGGAATAAACAGGTGTTATAACTTATAATACCGAAGCAAAAGGTTACTACACATTTGATTATATACATTGAGTAATTCTATCCATATATGTTATGACTTACTGAAATTTGTCCTATGATATGATATGTGTATACTGTTGTTCCACTTGGTGGCATGTTAGTGTTTAAATAAGTTTTTTTTATATTCTACTTAAATATAATATTCATTCATTATATTGTGCGTTACTCATCCTAGTTGATTAGGGTTAAAGCCATAATAAACACAAATCATTTGCGTAGAGTGAAAACCATGTAATATCTTAATTTAGAACAAAAATGTATGTAATCATTTGTAGCAAATGAAAAAAGTACATGCAATACAAAGAGGATTTAGACGCCATGGTATCAGGTATAAGACGATTAATAGGTATTTATTTGCAGTTCACTTTTTAAACGTGAACACGAAGTAGCATGTATAATTCATCATGGTGCATGATGATAAAGCATGAATGCATGACATGACGGGATCAAAATTTTGAGATGTAGATGAATAGTATACACGATTTTAAGGATGGTTTTTTTAAATGTACCAAATTAATTATCATAGAAAGAGCACCATAGGATTAACATTCATGATTAGATTATTAGTTGTTTATTAATTAAATTTTGAGATGTAGACGAGTCACAAGCAATGCATGCATGTGTTCAAACATGTAAATATGAAGAGATTTGAAGATTTTACTTTTTAGTATTTTCTTTTGGAAAATGTTGAATAGAAGCTTAATTAGAAAGCAAAGGGCATGTGTCCGGATATATCAATATGTGTTGAAAACATGTGTTTGTTTAAATGGTTGATGTTCAAGTCCTAAGGTGGATATACATAACTGTCAGAGCACACTAATAAAAAACCCGATCGGATTGACCTTTGTAACAACATGAGCATGCAAATATTTGCCGGAGGAGTTACCCGTGATCTCATGTTCTATGTTTATGTCTTTTTTTTTCTTCCTTACTAATCCAATCTCCCGCTTCTTGATTTGTTCTACTTGGAGAGTAACTTGTTAATAAATCGGACCCCCCCTATTTTTTCGTCCGTAGTGTTAAATTTTAGCTCGATAGTGTAACTTTTTGGCCCTGTAGCGTAATTTTTTATATAAATATCGAGTTCGCCCCCCTTAGAAAAATAATTTCGCCCCCGCCCCCCGTACAAAATTGGTTAAGCTCCGCTACTGATTTACATGTGTTGTTTATAGTTAATTATATGTTTTTAAGCCTTAAATATTTTTAGTCGGTTCATATTTAAAGTTTAAAAGTTTCAAGAGAGCACAAGCTAAAAGATTGAATTTTTACTACATGTAAGATTGACTAGTGATCAAAACATTTATATAAATCAAAAAATAGTTTTGATATGTAAAAGATCAAAATATATTAAAATGAATAAATATGGTGATGGCATAAGCATAATTTTGTGTTAAAATACATTTAATTCAATTCAATTTCATATACTTAACTTACATATCAATTCTTTGTTCAAAATTTGCAAAACAATATACTTAAAAATAAATTGCAAGCAATATATTATGTGAATATGTATGAGCAAAAGGGAATAAAAAGAAGCAACAGTAGGTTCACGAGATGTGGACATAAAATTCAAGTTTAATTAGATTAAAAACAATATACGACAAATGGGCTTGTGTTAATTGATTAGACGGATGGGCATCATGGGCTACAATAAAAGATAAGATCTTGGGCTTTCTAAGCTGGTTGGGGATAGACTTGCACAAAATGGGTATCGGGCCGGACCAGGAACATGGTTCAAACCGGGTACGGGCCGACCGGTTTCTGTGGTACCCGGGTATTGGTCAACCCGGGTACGAACCCGGGTCGGGTTGTTGGCCCGTAAAACCCTACCCGGTTAGGGTCGGGTCCGGACCGGGTCGGGTCCGGACCGGGTCGGTTCCAGAACCGGGTACAACCAGTTTTTTTTACTATATGTTTGCTATTATTATTATTATTATATTATTATTATTATTATTATTATTATTACTATTATGATTGCTATTACTATTATATTATTATTACAATTATTATTATTATTATTATTATTATTATTATTATTATTATTATTATTATTTTTAATACTATTATTATTATTGTTGTTGTTATTATTATTATTATAACAACATTAAAAAACATCTATAAATCATTAATTTATTATTATTTATTATGATTATTATTATTATTATTATTATTATTTTTAATACTATTATTATTATTGTTGTTGTTATTATTATTATTAAAACATTAAAAAACATCTATAATCATTAATTTATTATTATTTATTAAAAAATTTTAAAAAATACATTAAAGAATCAATTAAAAATAATATCAAATTTTTATTTAACTAATCGTCTATTTTCTTCGAGAGGCTTCATCAAATGCTAATTCTTCGTCGGATATACCAGAAGATACTCCTTCTTCTACCTCTTCATCGTGTACTTTAGATTCGATTGCAATTTAGTCTTCAAGATTTGTTTTGTCTTGTATACGATCCATCGCGTCTAAGTGGTCCTTTAAACAAATGCACATCTCCACCGCTTCCGAAGTTAATCTTGTTCTCCATAATGATATTACCCTGCCACTAAGAGAAAACACGGACTCCGAAGCTACCGTAGAAGCTTGGACGCTTAGTAAATCATGGGCCATAGCGAAAAGAATTGGAAATTAGGATTCCTTTCCTTTTCACCAAGCCAAAATATCAAATGTATGATAATCTTGAGTACTCATAGTTGAAACAAAATTCAGTGTACTATATATATCAAGTTCGCTTGTTGGGGCGTTACCCCTTTGACGTTTAGCCGTCACATCCCGAACAATTCAACATAGTCATAATGGGGTCTTTAAACGAGGTACTAGCACTTGAGGTTGATTCTCTTGGCATAGTTATATTTACGTTAGGCCCATATTTATTTAAATAAAAATTATAAATAATTTTCAAACTTTTATTAAAAACTTCTTTTGCTCCGTTGAAAAATTAGGGTTTTCGTCATGTATACCCAAATTGTCATTTATCTCGTCTATTAAACATTCTACCCCCGCAACATTTAAAAAAGGATTTAAAGCAACGACACAAGTAAAAACGGGTGGTAACTCAAGAAAATATTTTTTAAACTTGTCTTTCATTGGTTCTATCATTTCTCTAAACATATTATTTTTTAAATTAAGGCTTCGCATTTATCTGAAAGACTATTATGGAAAGCTTTTAAAGTGTCTTTTTGTTTTAAAGCACAATCAAACATATGACAAGTCGAATTCCACCTAGTAGGTACATCCCAATTAGGCCCTAAAATTAGAGATTCTGTATCCTTACAAAGTTGTTTATAATCTTGATATCTTTTTCTACTTTTTTTTAAAAAACGTCGTGTAACATAAATTGAAAAGCTTTTATAAAGTTATCAACAAATGGTACCGATGAGCAATCTTGTACTACTAAATTAATAATATGTGCAACACAACGAGTATGAAAAAATCACCGTTTGCAATCAGAAGATATTTTTAATTTTAATTTTTCAACCGCGGTTGTGTTGTTGGAAGCATTATCAAATGCCATTGAAAATATTTTATTTTGTAAATTAAAAGTAGTTATTATATTATCCAAAAATTAAAATAAAAACTCTCTGGTGTGTGGATACGGAAATAGATCAAATGCAATCGTACGTTTCATCATTTGCCATGAACTGGGATCTATCCAATGAGCGGTGACGCAAAGGTACGATTCGGGCAAACCGTGTGGCGCCGACCAAACATCACTAGTTAAGTTTACACTGGTATTTATATTTTCAAATAATAAAATTAAATCTTTTTTGCTTGCTTACATAATTTTAAACAATAACGTCTAAGTGTAGTACGACTTACGTGAATGTAACGAGGTTGAAGCGTCTCTCAAATTAAGTTGGTTAACCGAGGGTTGTCGAAGTGATTGAAAGGCAAAGCCTCTTGAATCACGAACTTTGCCATTCGATCTAGAACCTCATTACGTTGTAATTAAAGATTCCACCGTCTCCACTCAATTGTGTTTGTTGCGAATCCGGATTATTTTTCAACGACTTGCAAAACTTCTTGCTAATGTGTTTGTTTAAAGTCGTGTTAGAATTGTAAGCAAGCAAAGCTCCACAAATTAGAATTGTAAGCAAGCAAAGCTCCACAAAACTTGCAACGAGCCTTTACAAACCCGTCACTCAACTCAACCATATCCCAATTGCACCAAACATCCATGTTATGATTATGTGGAAGAACACGAACGATGGTTGAAGAGTTGGAAGAACCTTGACCAACATAAGATTCAGAGTGAGCCATATTGAGATTTGAGAATAAAAGTGTAAAATGAGAGACTGAAAATGTAAAACGAGAGTAAACGAGAGTATTTTTGTGTTTTTTGCGTATGTTTTTTTTGTATTTGAGGCTTGGGTATCTAACTATATCAACCCACACCTATTTATACTAATTTAAGGGGCAAAAAAAACGGTCGAAAATGAATCCCAACGGCTATATAGCTGTTAAAAACGGCTAGTTAAAAAAATGGTCAAAACCGGGTTGCACCCGGGTTCAACCGGGTCGGGTCGGGTTTTCAAACCACCGGTTTTTCCGGGTACACCCTGTACCGGGTTGTACCCGGACCCGGGTACGGGTCGGGTTCACTGGGTCGGGTCCGTACCCGATTTTTTTGTGCATCTCTAGCTCTGTGCAAGGGAAAAAGAGCAGCCAAAAGACGATGCTTCGCACAACGCATTCAATCGCGTCAACATTAGAAGATCTGATCATGAGTATGAGTGGATAGTTCATCCGTGATAATTCACTAGATGTAGGGTTAGTGATAAGTTATGTTTATCTTGGTTTTTACCTATTATAGATATAAATTTTGGGTGCTTGATCATCTCTCATTGTTTATGTGTTTGTTCTTATTGATTGACATTATTTTGGATAAATGTTTTGGTAACGTGTTCATCAAATTATTAATCATTGAATTATATATTATTACATTATCTTAAATTGACGTTTGTTAATAATTTAATTAGGTTTGACATTAGTTAGTTTTTACTATCTAATTTAAAAATTGGGTATCTAGTTAGTAATCATGTTTCAACAGGATTAACAACCCAATCATGTCTATGTGATTTCTAATTAGGTAGAACCTAGTTGACACGATTCCTTCCCACACTTGAAACCTAAGTGTGTCATCTTTTGATTTTGTTTTGTTTTGAGTAATTATCTAGTTTAATCATTCTCGTCCACATCCATTATAGACAAAGTGACAATAGTTTAGATTTAATAATTAAGTTACTTAAATAATCAAACGAAGCATGTAACATTAACCACATGCTTCCCATGATACGATACCTAACTTACCCTAGCTACCTAGGTTAATTAGGTTTTGTATGACCCTAATGATAGGTCATCAGTCCTCATCGGGAGACTCCCACTCTTGATAAAGTTGTTATAGCCATGGTCAAGATATTAGAAAATGTCTCACCAAGACAATGAACAGACCACACAAATGGCGAAAATAGCCAACAACACCTTAAAGCCCTAGATGCCTTCATTGCCACTTTCACAACCACCATAACTACTAACCAAGCCTCCACATACTCTTATGGCACCTTACATCAACAACCATACACCATCACCACACTCCCCCCTACCAATTGACAATAGCCTTGACCATATAAAATAGTTCTCTTAAAACTTCGATGGAACCAACCCTCTAGACTATATCTTCCGGACATAAAATTACTTCAATTACTATAACATCACTGGCCAACTAGTATTAGTACTAATTATTTTCTATTTTATGGGGGAAGCATTGTGATGGTACAAACGTTAATTAGAAACATGTTAGGAACATGGTTACTTTTAAATGATTCCTAGGACTTCTTTCTAGGCCTACTTATGAGAACCATGTGGCTACATTGTTTAAACTCTGACAAACCACCATGGTTGCAACCTACCAAGTTGAGTTTGCATGGTTAAAAAACCAAGTCAAGGGTTTATTCTCACAAACCCTCAAGAACCACTTTATCTTGGGTCTCAAACGTGATATATAAGCAAAACTTGTCATGCATAACACACCAAACTTATATGATGCATGCGTTATTGTGGAGCTCATTAAAGAGAAACTTTCATCCATTCCAAACCAAAGTCACAATACCAACCTTAATTTCTTTCCCCAATAGCATCCGCTACAACCACATCACCCAATAATACAAACATGCTTCTTCCCGCTCCATAAAAACAATCACTAACAATCCCTTTCACTTAGCTATCAACTAAAGAATTAAAGAAATGAAAAGGGTATTTGATTCAAAGATCATCAAACCGTTTACACACAACCACCAAAACATAAGATCTAAGACACCATGGCACAATTTCTAGCATTATCACATCAACTATTTCCAGCTCACAACACATATCTTAAACATTTCACATCGTAATTCTTCTTATGAATAATTAAAACTTGGTTAAGTTCATAAGAAACAAACACTTTCACAAACAAATGTTGTAAGTAGCACTAAGAGTTAATTATGTAGATAACCCCTATAATTTGATGAACTTAATAATTATGGATACTAACATTTTTAGTAACAAATTTGGGGTTTGTGCTTTCGATTTTGTAATAAGTTTGAGTATATGACTAACTTTCGTTAATTTTTTTATGTTAACTTAAGTGTAATGGCCAAAATACCATTTTATAACTAAAAGGATCATTTATGTAATTAACTTTAGTTTATTAGAGGGACCATTTGTGTAAAAATTAGTATATATATAGTATCAGAAGAAACCAACAATTGATTACCACTGGGGTGACAACTACTACTGGTATGATTTTGTATTGTTAGATCCACCATGTTTTCAAATTCGAACACGAGACTTTCACTACGAAGGGTTTGACGATGAATTTACCGTTGAAAAGTTGACGCCTTTGACTTGTAGTATTGGATTGAAAGAGTTCGTAGCGTGGTGGTGCTTAGTTAGTAGTGGTGGTTGGCGGGGGTTATGATGGTGGTGATATGAATCTGTGCAAGAAAGAAGGACAAGGTAAGAGGTGGGTTTTGTTTAATTTATCATTAAATTTAATATAAAACTTTTAAGAAATTTTTAAAAATTATTATATTATTTAGTAAATGACTCAAATGGTCCCTCAACTTGTATTTGTCATTTTATTTTTTAAAAATGATAAAATAGTCCTTCTACCTATATTTAATAATTTTTTATAATAAAAGTTAGATTTAGACTGTAAACTTATTACAAAATTAAAAGTAGAAGGCCCAAACTATTTATTTAGAAAATTTAGTACCTAAACTTTAAATTTTCATCAACACATAGATACTATCTATGAAATTAACTTTAGTAATAATTACCAGCAAAATCAACAAGCAACCAGAATGTATATTTAATCAAATTTTACTACCAAGAACAAGCTACTAATCCCCTAAGCAACAAACGTTATGCTCATAGCACATGTTTACATTCATATAGATTTCAATACTAACCCTACATCTGAACACTACTACATTTTAATTCAAATATCATAGAGCAAGGACATATATTAACAAAATAAGGAACACTAGATAGGAAAAAGTGATGCAAAAGAGGAAAGAATTATCTTTGGTACTCATTGATGTGACACCCTACACATATCCCACATCGACCGTGGACAGGAGAGATTTCTGGTTCATAAGATATGTCTTGCCTCTAACATTAATAACGCGTATTGGATGTATTGGCTGTGGATGGGAGGAGAACTCCACAATTAAGTGTGCTAAGGTGGGAGCAGTCCAAAGATGGGTGAACTCCCTGGGATGTTTTCACCCGGGCAACCAAATGCAAAACCGTGAGCTTCTCGTGGGCAAAGCGGACAATATTGTTGGTGTGAGGGTTCGGGTGTTACAGAATAATATCATAGCCACTCTTATGTCGTTCGTGATGTGGGACATACCTCACCGAGGATGGTGACTTCTCAGGCTCATCGAGGACGATGAGTCCAAACAAGGGGTGCTTGTGACACCCTACACATATCTCACATCGATCGTGGACAGGAGAGATTCATGGTTCATAAAGAATGTCCTGTCTCTAACATCAACAACACGTTTTAGGCGTATTGGCTGTGGATGAGAGGAGAACTCCATAGTTAAGCGTGCTCGGGTGGGAGTAGTACAGGGATGGGTGACCTCCTTGGGAAGTTTTCACTCGGGCAACCAAAAGCAAATCCGTAAGCTCCTTATGGCAAAGTAGACAATATTGTTGGTGTGAGGGGTCGAGTGTTACAGTTAAGATAGGAAGGATCGAATCGCTTTAAAAGAAGAACTAGAAAATGAAAATCTTTGAAGAGGATGGTTGAAACAAGTATTAAATAAGTGAACAAAAATGATACCAAGATGAACCCACTTCAAAGATGAATAGGCTTGATGGAATAAAGCTCCGAAAATGAAGAAGGAATGAAGTGATGGATGCTTCGAAGCGAGTTGCATTAGAATTGTTTTTGCTAAGGTCAAGAATAGGAGGGCAAAATGAGAAAGACAAAAAATAGTAGGTCTAATTTGTTTTATACCCACATGTGATTTTACTATTTTAGCATAGTGCATCACTTACTTGTATTTAAGCATTAAAATCATTAGGGTGGTGGGTGTATATGAGGTTAAATTATATTTGATCTTGTGATTTTAGCATTGGAAGTAATTCTTGGTTGAAAACATGCAATAGTGAAAAAATGTAATCACCTTGCAATTTTTAAAGTAGAGTCACCACCAATTACGATACTTGGAGGAGGATTTGAGAAAATTTGAGATGAGAT
>JACCIX010000679.1:47500-176440 GCA_025506515.1 Flaveria trinervia
CTTTGCAGCTTCTTCCCTTAGCTTCCTTTTGTTGTTTTTCTTTCTTTGACTAACTCAAGCTCAAGTTGCTTTAAGTACTCGAACTCAATGAAGTCATAGGACAGGGGAAAGTGTATTTGCCTGATAGAAGCCTGTGGCACTCAGGTAGTTTATCATTTTGATTCTATCCTCTTCTTTATCTACCTGAGGTTCTTGTGGAGCCACATCTTCTTGTGCAGGACTTTCTTGAACTGGAGAGAGAGTGGGAGTATGCTTGTGAAGTCTTTTCTGTCTCCTCTCCTCTTTGAATTGGAGAAGTAACCTTGCATCCTCTTTCTCCTTTTCTCTCTTGACACTTCCATGTCAGCCAGTTCATTCAACTCTTCTAAGGGGAGGAGATGATTTCATCAACATCATAGTTCCTGGTCTGTAAATAATTAATCCTGACTGCCCTTTGTTCATCATTTTGAGTATTTGGTCTGGGGGCAGCCCTGATTGCAGCTTGCATGAATTTTGATGACCCAGAAGAACTTTCTCCCCTTAGCCTCCTTTTCCTCTCTCTCTCTTCCTCCTCAATTTCCTCAGGAGTCATTATCCTTTTCCCTTTGTCACCAACAGACCTTTGTGACTCAGGGTGGATTGAGGCTTGGCCTTCATTGCTTGGTGTAGCTTCCATGCTCTGGCCAGAGAGAGGCTGAGAAACACCTTCACCAGCAGGTGTCTCAGATGGAGTTTGGACCTCTGCAGCAGTTGTTGATGGTGAGACAAGGGTCTCAGGTTCTGCCACTGGGCCTTCAGCCAAGGTTTCCCCTATGAAACTAATCTTAGGGTCCACCTCAGCATCCAGTTGACCGATGACATTGCCTGATTGCCTAAGTCTCCTTAGAGAGAACTCTGCAAGGATCCTGTCTTGGATTCTTTGAGCCAGCCTGTCAGCTTGTCTAGATTTGCTTGGATTGACAAGTGGCATGTTGACTAAATCCAGTCCTTCATAGAAGCTCAGGCTTTGGAACTGAAAGACTTCTTGTTGCCTTGAACTCTGTGAAGTATGAGGCTCTTCTGTCATCATCATACCTCCATCTGATGATGTAGTTGCCAGTTCCATGTGGTGGAGATGAGACAGCCCTTGGTATACCTTCCTCAAGAGACTCCTGATGAGAGAGTCTATAGAGTCCACATTAATGTGAACTTGAGGAAGTTGCTGAGAATGCACAACAGCAAGTGAGGATGGTGAGTCCTCTATGTCCATTCTCTTTGAAGAACTCCCAGGTTCTGTGTTTGATAAAACTTTCTCCCCTTTTTGGTAGCATCACCCACTTGCATAGGTGAGCTGGAGGATAAATCAGTCACTTCCACAGGTTCTTGTGTTCCTGGTTGAGCTCTCCTTAAAGGTCTCTAGCTAGTTTTCTCCTGCAGATATGAAATCTGGAGTTGCTGATCATTGACCCTGTTTTGCAGGGTAGTCAGTGTATACCTGAGATTCCAAGACTAACCTTAGAGACTAGATAGGTGCATGTTTGTGACAATTTTTGTACTTTAGTCTCAAATTCCCCTCATCTTCATCAGAAGAATCACTGGGGGATGAGAGGATTGGACCAAAGTCCCTTCTCTCACCACCAGCTTGAGTTTCTTGGCTGCTGGTTTTCCTCTGCTCTGCAACCTCAGTTAAGATGCCAATGGGCTAGTTGCCATGGTTGAGGTCTTAATGATGTAATCACTTTCAAAAGTGAGAGCCTCTTCCATATGGACATCCTGGAACAGGTTCAGATGTGTCCACCTCAGTAATAGGTGACTGATGAGGGATAGACTGAGGAGAGTCAGAGGTACTCATCTCTCTTTGAGGAGGGAGAGAGAGAGACTCATGGTACTCACTGAATCCTAAGTCTTCATCAGTGTAAAAGGATAGGTTGGGAATTGTTGGTTTAGATCCAAAGGCTGGGGATGGTAGCTATCCCCTGAAGGTTGTTCATTTGAGTGTGAGACTCAGAGTGAAGGCTTACAGTTGTTGGGCTAATGAGCTCATCAGGTTGAGCTTGAGGAACCTCAGCCCTGATAGGTAAAGTAATGGGAGTGGTTTGCTCCTCAGGAGAAGTGGGAGCTCTGGAGTCCACTTCTTCCTGTAAGGTTGAGTATTTGGGGGCCTGCACAGACTCAATAGCCTGAGCAGGGGTTCGTTGGGATTTTCTTTTGTAGGTGATGAATATTGGAGGTTGTGAAGAGGGTAGGAGAGCAGTAGGTGTGGGTTCAACACTAGCTTGGACTGCTATGTTGTCACCTTGAGCAATGAGCTCTAACATTTTTGGGACTAGGGCTGTTTTCCACCCCTGAGAAGCCTACAGTTGGCTTCTTCATAATTTTAAAGATGCCGGGCTTCATCTGTCCCAGTTTAAGAATATTGCCTGTTTCCCTCAACTGTGAGCCCAGTTCACAGTTAAGAATGTGTTGAACATATCTAGGAAACATGTAATATTCTAAGGAGTCTAAGTTTGCAAGTAAATTAGTATAAACAAATTGTGAATACCTGAACTTGACCCCCTGAACCATCCCATGAACTATAAGGAGAGATCCTCAGGAATCTGGTCCCATCCACCATGCTTGTTTGATAAGCTGTTATTAACCACATGGAGCAGGTATTTCCACTGGGATGAGACCTTCCCTTTCCTGAAGGTCTTTACAGAGAATCTCCTTCATAGCCCATCTGCACGAAGGAATGATTAACCGCTTCTTTTGGGAAGAACACTTCACCTGCTTCATCATCCAGCGAAGATGTCGGTTGATGATGGCGGAGTGATGAAAATTGTTCTCGCCCCCGCACGTGGCAGACAGTGCCTTCTCCCCCATAATGACCTCTTGGCAGGTCTTCTAGAATTCAAGCAAATGATCCTCATATAGAGGAGGATCAATGGTTAGGGAGGTGAAGTAGTGAGACAAAGACAAGAAATGGCAAACCTCTGAGAAATGAGGATCTTTGTCAGAGCATAACAGAGCAACCTGATTGTGTTGTCTGTGTAGCTGCATGGTAAAGTGAGGATCATTTCTGTGTGTAATAAGGTCAGCCATTGGAGGTAGCTCAGAGATGAAGAGAAAAGAATGGAAGGAAATTTCAGAGAGAAAGCTTTGGGTTTTAGGTATGGAAGAAAAGCAGATGATAGAAGAAAACCGTTGGGTTTATATGAGAGAGAAGGATTTCAGATAAAGTTTAATGAAAGAGGATAAACTTTGAAATCCGTATGTCGGTCCCACCTCTGAAAAAGTAGTTTACCTTTTTCTGCTCAAAAGTAGTTTTCTTGGAATTCTAAAAGCTTCCGAAAGGAATTTGTCTTCGGAAGTTGTGATTGAAAAAGCTTCCGAAGCTAAAGTGACTTCGGAAGAATTTTCCTGAGAGTCTTAAAGATTTATGCTTCGGAAGAGAAATAAACTTTTGGATGCTTTGTATAAGAATGAACAAAGCTTCCGAAAGTAAGTTTTTGCTTCGGAGGAAAGAGTCCTTAAAAATGAATAAGTGTCTAAGTTAAGAATTTTAAGCTTCGGAAGATAAATTTTGACTTCTTCCGAAGGTAAAATTCTTAGACAGTCATTTATTTTGAAGACATATTTTTCTTCCGAAGGTAAAATGTTATCTTCCGAAGTATCAGAAAATTTTCAAGAATCCAAGGAAAGTCTTCAAAAAGAGTTTTTCATTCAAAGAAAACATGACTTATGAAAGTGATGAACTAGACAACTTAGGACACACATATATTAAGAAGAAATAATTAGAATTAGTTTTAAGAAAAAATCTACTCAAAGTTAATCATCCCAATAGCTGATATCAGATACTTAAATCTCTGTTCATCAAAAGCTTTTGTGAACAGATCAGCATATTGTTCATCTGTGTGAACTTTGACTAGTTTAATTAACCCCTTTTCATAGTTATCTCTTATTAAATGATACCTGATGTTGATGTTTTTGGTCCTTGAGTGCTGCACAGGGTTCTCAGTGATAGAGATAGCACTGTTGTTGTCTATGTGGATAGGAGTCTCTTTGAAGTTAAATCCGTAGTCTAGCATCTGATTTTGAATCCAAAACTTGAGCACAGCAGCTTGCAGCAGCAATGTATTCAGCCTCAGCAGTTGATGCAGACACACAGGTTTGTTTCTTGCATTGCCATGAGACAACCCTTCCACCAAGGAATTGACATCCCCCAGATGTAGACTTTGCAGTCATTTTGCAGCCACCATAATCACTGTCTGTATAGGCATACAGATTGAAATTAGAATTCTTTGGATACCATAAACCAAGTGTTGAAGCACCTTTGAGGTATCTTAAAATCCTTTTCACAGTGATTAAGTGAGACATCTTAGGATTGGCTTGATATCTTGCACAAATACATGTAGCAAACATGATATCAGGCCTGCTAGCTGTAAGATACATAAGAGACCCAATCATAGCCCTGTATAAGTGCTCATCTACACACTCCCCCTCAAGATCTGGACCAAGGGAGTGGTTTCTGGCTATGGGTGTCTTAGCAGTTTTACAATCAGTCATGTTGAACCTCTTGAGTATATCTTGAACATACTTTGACTGACTTATGAAAATGCCATCTTCAACCTGCTTCACTTGAATTCCCAGAAAGAAATTAAGTTCTCCCATTGAACTCATTTCAAATCTATCTTTCATCAGCTTTTCAAAGTCTTTGCAGAGCCTTGAATTGGTTGAGCCAAAGATGATGTCATCCACATATACTTGAACTAGCAGAATGTCGTTTCCTTGTCCTTTGATGAAGAGAGTTCCATCTATAGTACCTCTCCTGTAACCATGTTTACAGAGATACTCAGACAGTGTCTCATACCACTTCCTGGGTGCCTGATGCAGCCCATAGAGAGCTTTGTCAAGCTTGCAGACATAATCAGGATGATCAGGATTTACAAACCAGTGGTTGTTTGACATAAACCTCCTCATCAATCACTCCATATAAGAAAGCACACTTTACATCAAGTTGGTAGACCTTGAAGTTCTTGGATGCAGCAAATGCCAGGAATATCCTAACAGCTTCTAGTCTAGCTACAGGAGCAAAGACATCAGTGTAGTCAATCCCTTCTTCTTGTGTGTATCCTTGAACAACTAGTCTTGCCTTGTTCTTGATGATGATTCCTCTATCATCCTTTTTATTCCTAAAACCCATTTGGTTCCAATGGTAGTCTTCCCATGAGGAAGAGGACAAAGGTTCCAAACTTTCTGCCTTTTGAATTGAAGCAGCTCTTGTTGCATAGCTTCAACCCAACTTCCATCCTTTAGAGCCTCCTCAACTTTCTTTGGCTCTAACTGGGATAGAAAACAAGAGTGAAGACAAACATTTGCTTCATGGGTTTGCCCTCTTGTCTTTACCCGGAGATAACATCTCCAATGATGTTTGTGGTAGGATGAGACTTGTGGATCCTTAGCTGAGGGATCACAGCAAGTTGCTGAGATAGATCCAAATTTGAGAAATTTAGATCTGGTCTTGAAGATTGATCCTCCACATTATCACACTTATCAAGATTAACTTGATCCAATGAGTGTGTGACATCATTGATGTTATCATCTATGGTATGGTTATTAGCATCAGAGATTCTTGATCACTTTCACCATCACCATTGTTATCTTCTCTGCAATTGAGATGTCTTTATCTGGTTGAGAAGCCTCTGAACTGGAATTTGAAGGCATGCCAGATGTATCAGCTGGATTTGTCATTGTTGTGCTGATAGAAACCTCATTTGCTGAAGTAGTTTCAACTGGAGCTGAAGGTCTTCCTAGCTCAAATCTTGGATCAGATCACCTGTATTTAATTTTCTGCAGATCCTGAAACATGCTCACAAGATTTATTAAAACAGTTGGTAACTAAATCAAGATCAAATAGCCAATCCGGACCAGAACCAGCCACACTGGGAGTGTGCTCATTGAAAGTCACATTGGCTGACTCCTCAATGATTCTAGTTCTGAGATTGTATACTCTATAAGCTTTAGCTTGAGAAGAGTATCCAATGAAGTGTCCATCGTCTGATTTCTCAGCAAACTTGGCAACTTGATCTTTGGTATTCAAGATGGTGCAGGGACATCCAAATGACCTGAGAAAACCAATGAAAGGTTTCCTCTTGTGCCAAAGTTCATAAGGAGTCTTACCATGTGTCTTAACTACTAAGACTCTGTTTTGCACATAGCAAGCAGTATTAACTGCCTCTGCCCAGAAGGTGATAGGCAGTTTAGAGTCAGACAACATAGTTCTTGCAGCTTCAATAAGTGTCCTGTTTCTCCTCTCAGCAACTCCGTTTTGCTGAGGATTCCTGGGAGCACTGTATTGTCTTGTAATACCTTTTCATCACAAAATGTATCAAGGATTTGGTTCTTGAATTCAGTTCCTTGATCACATCTTATGGTTTTGACCTTGTGATCACATTGATTCTCAATCTTTAAGATGAAATTCTTTAGAATCTCAGGAGTCTCATCTTTAGTTCTAAGAAAGAAAACCCAAGTGAATCTTGTAAAATCATCTGTG
This sequence comes from Flaveria trinervia, assembly GCA_025506515.1. Taxonomy (NCBI): domain Eukaryota; kingdom Viridiplantae; phylum Streptophyta; class Magnoliopsida; order Asterales; family Asteraceae; genus Flaveria; species Flaveria trinervia. The sequence continues at coordinate 53,991 of JACCIX010000679.1, forward strand.
ATCACTAGACAGTATAAGGTCCTTCCTAAACTCATTACACTGGTGGGGCCAAAGAGATCCATATGTAATAAGTGTAGGGGAGTAGTGATGGAGTTCTTTTCCTTAGGCTTGTGAGATACCTTGTGTTGCTTCCCTTTCAGGCATGCAACACAATGATCATCACTTGTAAACTCTTTCTTTGGCATTCCAGTTACCAGATCATGTTTGATTAATTTATTCATATTCTTAAAGTTTACATGGCACATTCTTTTATGCCATAGGAAAGACTCATCACTATTTGCTTTAGATAGAAAGCATGAAACTTCTCCAGAGGGAGATGTTTCTTGCAAATCCATCTTGTACATGTTCCCTTTCCTGGGGCTCTGAGCAGAATATGCTCATGAGGAATGACCACTCCAGGCTTGAGAACAATGCACTCATGCTCAGTGAAGAGCATGTTATGACTCTGATCACAAAATTGAGATACACTCAGAAGATTGTACCCAAGCTCCTTACAAAGTTTACCTTCTCAATGCTGAGCTTACCATTTGTGACCTTGCCCCTTCCATAAATGTAACCACCTTCATTTCCTTCCAAAGCAACTGGTCCTCCATCATTCTCTCAAATTATGAAGTAAAGACCTATCGCCTGTCATGTGCCTGGAACAGCCACTGTCAATTATCCAGACATTCTTGTTTGTCTTGAGCTGTTCCTGCACAAAGAAAATGATTAGTTACATTTGGAAACCCAAGCCTTACTTGTCTTGGGTTCAGTAAGTGTAATAGAAGGTAATGCAACAGTAATAGATCCTATGGTTGTACAGAGGGGATCTTCAGCTGTTGTTGATGGAGAAACCTCAGTCATTTGGTCTTTCTTAGACTTCCACACCACCTTTGGAGTCTTGGACTTGACCTTCAAAACCTTAGAAGCTTTTGGAGCTTCACAAGTTTTAATGACTGACACTTCGGAAGAATCTACAGTCACTGCAGTAGACTTTAGTACTTCGGAAGAACTCCTTTCTTCCGAGACCAACTTTGCTTCCGAAGGTAATTTTCCATTTACCTTCTTCTTTGATTTGGAGCTTCCGAAGGAAACAGACTTTCCTTCCGAAGCTTGAGACTTCTTGAGATTCTTTGAAGTCTTTGTATTGGTCATGTGGATAGTACTTTTAGGATTGTATGGACAATCCTTGGCAATATGAGAAGTACTTTCACACATAACACACATCATTTTCTTCTTCAAAGAAATCTCCTTTTGAGAGCAAGACTGCCTTGGTCACATCCCTTTTTCACCTTCATCTTGGTAGATGCAGATACAGTTCCCTTGGGCTGTGAACTGTTCTTGGAATTTGATGGTCCAGGCTGTGCAGCAGTGGTACACAGCAGCTCAGTCTTCTTCTTTGTACTGAGATGATTTGAACATGAACCAGAACTCTTGGCTAAGAAGCTTTGGTGGATGTCTTCAGTCCTTATTGCTTTGAAACCTGCAGAGATGAACACTTGTTTCTGCTTAGCTCAAAGGTAGCCTTGATTTCTTGAGCCTTCTTTGCTTTCCTTTTGCTCTTCCTGATCAAGTTCTTTCTCTTGGACTTGGTCATCACAGTTAATTTCTTCTCCTCAGAAGGATAGTGGCCCTTGGAGGAATCCTCTTCTTCACTCTTCTCAGAGGGATTCCTCACTATCACTTCTTCATCATCCTTACTTATTGGATCTATGAGAGGAAGCTCATTTTCACAAGTTCCACACCTAGGAGATCTTACAGACAAGATTGTGTGTGGAGGAGCTATCTCATTTGATCCCAGTCCCTGTCTATTTTGATAACAAACCTTATTGTGTAGGGATGAGGATATCATGTTCTTGAAGGTCTCTTCTTCAAGAACACTTTTCTCTGCCAGGGCTTTGCTGATCACAAGCTCAGCCTGGCACTTAGTCAACTTAGTGATGAGATCTTGGATCTGAGTTCTAAAATCTGTATGTTCATGTTTTAGTACTGAAATGGTTTTCTCCAAGTCTTCTATCTTTAACTTGTAATCATTTTCAGACTTTCTAAAATCAGATTTTAATATGTTTAATGACTCAAGATCAGATCTCATCTCTAGGTTGTAGGACCTGTATCTATTTACTTTAGCAATGCATTCAGGGGAGCAAAGATGTTCTAATACCTTGGCTTCATCATGGTCAGCCATCAATGCTTGGTTTGGAGAAGCATCCTCCACCTGAAAACTCCAGTCAAATCCTCCCTCTTCAACAGCACCGCAACATGTTGCTTTGTCTTCTCAGCCTGAGGGGTATTGTTGGTGTAGTTTGGTCTGAGTTGTGTTTGACCCCCATTTGATCTAGGTGCCTTACACTCCCTGGCGAAGTGACCCATAAGGTTACAATTGTAACACTTAACTTTGCTTTTATCCAGCCCAAACTTACCACTGGTAGCATTGCTTGGAAATTTTCTTCCTGTCCTCTTGTAGAACTTCTTGGCTCTGTGAGTGAGAAGAGCCATCTGCTGAACTATCTCCATGTATTCCAGGTCATCTGGATGGATACAGTCTAGGTCTTCAAGAGTGAAGAGATAATTTCCACAGCTTTCATCTGCAGACACAAAGGCTTGAGAAGAACTTGTCTCTTTGAATGGGCTTCCTTGAGTAAAGTTCTCCCTTGGTGTCTCCGGGAAGGTGATGAAAGGACCCTTTTGTGAGTTGTCAGGGTAGCATAGGAGATGATGTTGGGGTTCTATGTTGTCCCTTTCAACCACATGAAGGGCTGAACCCATTTGATTGTTAGAGTTGCCAGATGAACCTTGTAAGTTCATCTCCATCTGGTATCCACTGAGAATCCCATATAACTCTGTCAGAGTAAGAGTTTTAAGGTTCTCAGTCCTCTTGATTACCACACAATAGTGTGTCCATTGCCTAGGAAGTGAGGACATGAACTTCCTTACAATGTCTCTGTTCTCAAGAGGAACTCCTCCATCCACAAGGGTATCCACAATCTCAACATACCTGAAGTATTGTTGGGTCATGGTGTCACCTGTTTTAAAGGTGAAATTTTCAAACTGCTGCTTTCAGAATCTTTCTTGTTCTCCTTGGCTTCAGAGGAGCCTTCATACATCAGCTTCAGTGCATCCCACAGCTGTTGCTGTTTTGCACTTCTTAAAACCTCTGTACACAGAGTTTGGGATAGCAGTCTGAAGAGCAGTCATGGCCTTCCTGTCAATCTCTACTCTTTTCCTATCTTCATCTGAGTAGTTGGCCACATCTTTAGGAATCATACCAGCACCGGTAGCAGAGGGGGTGCTAGGTATGAAAGGTCCATATTCAACAGATTCCCACATTCTTGAGTCAAGAGACCTGATGAAGCCTTCCATCCTCATGCACCAGGTGTCGAAATCATCAAGAGTGATCAATGGGGATTTGTTCATGGTTCCAGTCTCCATATCAGTCTTTGAGATGGAAGCCATTTGAAAAGTTTAGTTTTTGTGTGTGTGAGGGATCTTAAGATGGTTAGATCTTATATCACGAGCCTGAATGCTCTGATACCAATTGCAGGATCGTTCAAGGGCTTGAACACAATTACAACACACAACACAATGAGAAGATTAACTAAACGTTAATCAAACAGTGAACTAGGTAACCAAAGGTGATACAGAGAACACAAGTAAAGCAAGAGACAGAACAGAGAGTATAGTTTTCAAGGGAGCAGTATATTGCTTTCTCAAGTTCTTTTACAAGTGTTACAAAGCATAAAGAAAGATACTAGAACTTGGAATACTTATACTACAACCTACAGCCGGCTATACTATGAGGCCAGCTGGATACAATTGACTACACTAACAAAATCATTGTAGGATCAAAAGCATATCTGCCTTTTGACCTTGTGACTATGACATGCCATAGCTCACATCCTTATACATTACAAAAAGGATAAAGTACATAAAGTGGAAAGTTTCAGACTCAAGACCTCAATGTACAGTTACCAAAAGCATGAACCTTTTCACCAACTCTTGTAAGTTGGTGACTTATCAGAGACGCAGCGGAAAAGGTGCTTTATGGAATAGTACATCAGATAAAGCATGTGTACTAAAAGTCTTCGGAAGAAATCTGTCTTCATAGGTTGAAGCTTCGGAAGACTTTGTCTCTTCAAGCTTCGGAAGACTTCATGTTAGGCTTCGGAGATATTGGTCTTGGCTTCGGAAGATATTACACTTAGAGTATTTTCTAATGCTTTGTGTAATTCTTCCGAAGCATTCTTCACTTCAGTACTTAGTGCATGTTGCTGAAACACTTAGGCAGTTTTGGGTTGCATCAGACTTCAGAATCCTTACATATATATATATAATACACACACGTGTATATATATACATATATGTCTATATATATTATATATCCTTGCTTTTTTGTTTTAATTTTTAAAGATAATTTTTTATTTTTATTTGTATATTCGAATAACAGTATTTTTGTTTTTGTACATACATTTAACTAGAAAAATGGATGGGGGTGTAGTATCATGGATTTAATTGTGACATAATTTATCATAGTGGTAAACCGATCATTTTAAACCATTAGATGACAATCGTATAACTTTCAAATCAGAAGGACTAAAAGTGTATTTTACTCTTAAAAGTTTGTTTGAGAAAAAAAAAATCTTATAACAAGTATGGGCCTTAAAGATTAGGCCTTAAAGAAGCCTCTTAATTTTATGTATACTATGGCCCGTCTTGTTTTTCAAAATAAATTTTCATAGTTTAAAAGAACTTGGATGTCCATCTATTCTTTATCTCTTAATGGAATTTTTTCACTTGTCTCTACAATCAACACTGCTCAACCAATAATGTCATGACTACAACAAAACGAAATAAGTTAAAAATATAAATTTCATTACATAATTACAATTAACCTAACTTGTTACTACACTGATGTTTTCATACACAACATAAAATAATATCACTTGCTTAAAAACATTCATAGATATACTATCATTTCGAAATCCATGTTAAATAGTAGAATCAATTTTCTATCAATTATTAAGGTGTTACACAGACGTCTAATCTCTCCCTTTTTAGGGTTCGTCTTAACTCCAATGCGACCCATTTTCACCATGGAGTTAACAAAATCCGCTTCAAAAGAGGGTCTGACTGATTGATTAGCAAACATGAAATACGAGTCCACAATTCGTTTGGTCACCGCATCATCCATGAGCTTTGCATCAGATTGTAGCACTGCAAAGCCGCTCCTAACGTTCTCTAGGATTTGAATGTCAAAGGTATCGCCACTATTATGATCTATCGGCAACCTGAAGTTTATGTCACCATTTGGAGGGCAAGTTCCATCAGTTCCGGAAGGAAATCCTGATCTATACTTGGGTCTGGACCCCCACGGGGTGATGAGTTGTAGAGCCGGTCCATAAGGAAGAAGCACGCGGTTGTACCAATAGTATGTGCACCTATAGTTGTCATCATGAAGAAAAAAATACAAAAGTATGAATATTTACTTCCCTCATTAGTGTATTTGACATTTGTATCAAAACAAATAGTTCATCTAGTTCATCTCAAATATACTATAAAACTTTGCATGTACTTGCTATACATGAACGTTGTTTAGCATAAAAATGATAAGACCAACGTGTTTATTTAACCTATTGTCCATAACCTTAGGTTTTTAGTCATTGGACCATCCAAGTACCACTTTGATAAATGTAAAATTTCAATTATTTTTCAAACAAAAATCCATTTTTTTATATAATTTGTATAAACTGAGAATGCATTATTACACAAGAATAATTATCACTCACACATATCGAGGTGTAATTATCTTTTAATGATACTTGATCATTTCACAGTTAATTTTACGATAATTATCACTCAAGTGTTAAATCTTGTTGTATATAATATCAACCCCTCTTTGTATATTTTATACGAAGAATTAGCTTTGTATTTTCTCTTTAAAACTAGAAAATTGTATTATAAGAATGCTCTACACAAGCATCAATAAATAATTACTAGATCTCTACATGTTATTGATGAATGGAAAATGATAGAAAACTTCAAGTTCATACCTCTCAAAATGTCTACCAACTAAACATGGTCATTAAATCTGCATGGGATGTAGATACATAGATACATACATATGCTATTACATATACATACACAAAGAGTGGAGAGAGAGTACCACTGAGAACCACAAGGTCTTTATCATTAAGCCCTTTTTCAAAGAACTTGTGTTTCAGAAGCTGAATGGAGTCTCTAAAATCAGGCATCCTACCAGCCAATGTTTTATTTGAAACAAACCATCTCTTCTACCAGTTTCAACTTCATAATTTGGTCCAAAACTCTATCAATCAAACACACAAAAAAGTTGTAATGGCGCGACAATAGCACGATATACAAAATAAAAAGAGCAAAACAATGACATACAAAAGCAACAGCATCTCTAGCAGCAATGGCAACAATATCAGCACAAGAAACCACACCCGGGCACACGAACTCCACTGAGCTTTTGCGCTCTCGATCACATCAAAACCACTCAATCCTTGATGCCCAACCGCTACTTTTTCTGAAATCGGCCCGTTATCTATCAGAATCGAGCCATCACAACCCTGAAACTCAACTGAATCATCATAAAAGTCATATAAAACCTATAAATTTATGTGCTTTTAGAGATAAAGACATTAAAGAACCTGAACAAAACAATCATGAAAATGAAGCCTTAGCAAGAAAGCAGGAACTCTCGGGTTGAACTCGGTTGCATCCCTTACAAAACTACGAACAATGGATTCTGCATCTGGGCATGTTTTGCTGTAAAACCCTACTTTCAAACGAGCTTCTGATAACCAATGAATATGCAATATATGATCACGGATAACATTATTATTATCATGTTATTCATTCTTACTATACTGTGTGTGTGTGTGAGAGTTCTGGTGAAGAATGGTTGTATACAAGAGAGATAAGGGTGCACATAATAACTAAGAAGAATTGAAAGAGTTGTGTTGATCAAACCAATTGATCTATCTTAGATAACTTGATTAAAATAAGGTGTGTAAATGATTTAATAACATTATAAATTTAATTAATATATGATTCATTATCGTTGGTTAAAAGATAAAAACTATCTAGTAAAATTTGACACTTAACAAAAAAATACTACTAGAATTTTAGAGGATGTGATAACGACAAATTAAATCTTTCTTCTATCACATATATATAGTAACACAAAGAGTCTACTTACGGTACGAAATGTGGCCTGTGATAAAAAAAAAACACTAAAATTTTTCAAAAGTGTAGATATTTGCAAATGATGAAACTTACTTATGACCATTTATGTAAAATCGATGAAACTTATTACGTAGCTACCATTTGTGTCAATTTGTAATAGTTGAAAGTTCAATTACATGTTATTTAGGTAAATTTAGTAATTTCACATTTGCATCCCAAATAACTAATGATTCATTTTTGTTCTCACTGGACCATACCTGTTTTCATTTATTTCTCTCACCCTATTTTCTAGTTTCGTCTATTTAATTTTAACGCGTACGTAAAAGAAAACGCAGTGACATTTTAAGTAATGGCCGGTTCAGTAACTCTTTATGAGTACCAGAAAAATAGATGGTACCTATTATGAGAGGTAATAATTTTTTACAAATGTTTACATTTGAGTAACGTATAGGTATATTATTTAGTTAAGTAATTCGTTTATCTTTTAGCCTTGAGTGATATACTGGACAAACATGGAGGTGCAAAACTCTAGACGAAACCGTGGTACACCAGCTAGCCAGCTATTTATATCAAATTGGTATAATCCTTCATCATATCATATATATATATGTCACACCCCAACCTTGACGGCGGAAACGTCGAGATGTGAGGGTTAAGATTGTTCACAACCACATAACGCTATAAATAAATGTAAATATTAAAATTATAAGTTTCAAAAAGAAATACAAACATAAGTCTCAAACGTGAAATAAGTTCAAACATAAATCAAAACATAACATAACATTTTATTTATTAAACTAGATCTAAGTCCTAGTTTTATTGCAAGCTTCAAAAATCCACTTTAAACTTGGGGATTTCCTGAAACATGATAAAAATAAAAGGTCAACTATAAATAGTTGGTGAGTTTCCAAGGTTTTCATACATAATATGATAAAGTTACAAGTAGCAATTCATGTCATAGGTCATAAGTTGGTAAAGTTATAGAACACATATTGTTACAACCAAACCTCGACTTGATTACAAGTATATAAGATTGGCTAAGTGTATTTGGTTTCCATGATGAACAAGCATACGTCATCAGGAGTCGGCATACATCGACTATAGCACCAAATAGGCTTGTCAGACCCAAAGATCTAAGACGTCGCCAGGCTAGCAATAGTTAATGATTGTAAACAAACTATGTATCTCATATAATCACTTACAACACACAAATAACCATGACAAATATAAAGATGAATTGCAAGTGTTTTACAAGTCTCAAATGTTTATAAGTGTATGATGTATAAGTATCATGTTTCACCCCAAAATAGTGTGAAATAGTAAAAAGGGGGCAAGGAAACTCACATGTCAAATAAGTATATAATGAAAATCAATAAGATATATATGTCGTTCCAAGATAAAACGTCACAGGCACCTAAATATATAAATTACAAGATTTAGGTTATATAAGATTAACGAGTTAACGTGAACTAGGGTATTAGAATTTTGAGGATTTTTTTATAAAGTTAATAAATTTTTATAAAAATACCATTTATGAAATTTATAAAATTTATTTTTAGGAAATTGATCCTTTATAAATAACTTGTGATTTTATTTATAAAAATTATATTTAAATTCTATAATTATCATGATGAATCCTTAAACATAAGGTCTAATATTGATTTAAAACCTTTAAGTATTATATAACAATCTAATTTTTATAAATGTTTAATTATAACATTTGTGAATAATTTTATATTAAAATATCAAATGTTTTACAAGAAGAAATTAAAAAAAAAATATTTAGATAACTTTGAAAATATTTGGGGTTTATAAAAGTCATTTTTATAATTATTATAAATTTTCTATAACTAATTTAAGGCCAAAAAGGCTTTTAAAAAATTACATGAGGTGCCCGGGTTCGAACCCGTGACCTCATGTATGGGGAAACAATGCCTTAACCAGTGAACCAGGCTCTCAACCGCGTTATGTACTGGTTTCTACATATTATAACCCGATTAAAGAAAGTTCCCCAAACCTCAAGAACCCTAGTTTAGATTCGAACCAAATTGGTCATCTAAACGATGATGATAACCAAATTAACCATGGGGCTTTTGCTTCCCATGCTTAATCGAGCATATCCATGTATGTAACTTACCCGAATAGGTTCGAATTGAAGGCAATCCTAATCGAAGAACAAGTCGCGGTCGTAGTACCCAATGGATGAGGAATCCTCAATGGAAACCGCATTAACCTTGCAGATAGCTTCGAATGATTATTTGGACTAAAAGCCCTCTATCAATTTTGATTTTTGAACTCCAAAGGGTGGTGTTCGATTAAGTTGCAGGTCGCGATGAAGATGGTGATTGAATTCGTTGCTTGTGTTTGATTCAGGTGCAATTGGAATTGATAGAAGCTTTAGACTACTTAGACGTTCGATTATGAGTCATTTAATTTGGTTATTATTAAGTTTTAATGGTTGAACGGCTATATGGTTAAAGACGTTTCGGTTAATCATTCGATTGGGTTTATAACCGACATTTAAACGCATTAAAAGTTCATAACGAGGTTCGAATTGTGTTCACGAAGCGATGGTATAATTTGGAAATAAAACGGGTGAGTTTTGCGGTTTTGAAACCTCGCCGGACTTGGTCGAGTCCGGCCGGCGAGGTTGCCGGAAAAGCGGGGGTGACAAATGGGAGGGGGTTTGGGTTTTAATTAATTACACATTTGGTCCCTCAAATTTAAGTTCTTTTATTTTATGCTGAAACTTCAATTTAAAATTTATAAATTGACATTAAGACCCCCTAATCTTTAACTACTTAAAGTTTTAAACATTGTTAAGTTTAGTAACTATACAATTTATTTTTATTATTATTAACATTATTATTGTTATTATTATTCTATTATTATTACCAATATTATTATTATTATTATTATTGTTTAAATAACTTAAAACTTTAAATTAAATAAGGAATTATACATAAATAGCTCACCAAGTTACATAAATAGCATAAATAGGTCTTATAAAAATTAACAAAAATTAACTTTTAATTAACAAAAATACGAGATGTTACAATATATATATATATATATATATATATGTATGTATGTATATATATATATATATATATATGTATGTATGTATGTATGTATGTATGTATGTTATATATGTATGTATGTATGTATTGTATATATACGACATTCTAAATCATTTTAAGACGTAAAACTGGTTACAAATACCGGATGGTTCTTTTAGCCTAGAGAGGTGCCCATGTGTTGTGACGGACTGGCGGAAAACACAACACCCTAACACAACGATTATATAATTTTTCATATTGTATAAAAGTTAATAGTTAAACTAAATTAGGCATTTTCACACCGACATGAGCATTACGTGTTTGATGGATCATACTCTCACATGCATTTTGTTACGGTAGCTTATCATAAATAGCAACCACACCAAAGCAACTAATCATACTATTGTTGGTGTATCATCAAAACACTGATAAAGAAGAAACACATAAAGTACCACATCGTCGCTAGTAACTCACAACCACAATTCCCTCTCTCTCTCTCTTTCAAGCACCGACAAAGAAAACCAACATTGTCAAAAGATCAAATGACCACGTATATTGCATCAAGTTAATTATTGTACAATAAGCATAACATGTATGCAGGACCGTTTAAGGGGATGGTCACTTACAACACAATGATGAGAGTGAGTTAGAACACTTAACAGATCAAATAGGAAAGTAGCAACTAGTCACACTTTGATACTAAGAAATACAAGTAATAAAAGACAGAACAAGAACAAATAACACAAGTGTTTGGTTTTCAAGAATGTTGTATATTGCTCTCTAGTTCCTTACAATTATTAAAAAACATAAAGAAATATACAGGGACTAGAGATACTTTACTACATCCTACGGCCACCATACTTTGAAAACCAGTTGGTACTTGATCTAAACAACAACAAATCAATATAGAGTTAAATGTAACATCTTGAAATTTTGGGTTAATTTATTGTTAGTTTTGTTAAATTCTTGCATGGGTTAGTTGTGTCATTCATGAGACTTATAGGTTACTGATGCCATAATTGGTCTATTGATCATTTAACTTGAAAGATAATATTATTAGATAACAATAACTTATATAATGATTTTAATAAATGAATAATACAATAAAAATTATAGTAATAATAACAATAATAATAATAACAATAATAATATTTATTAGGTTAGTAAACTTAAAATGGTTGAAACTTAAAAAGAAACAAAGTTCAAGGGGGTTTATTGTTAATTTACAAACTTTAATACAAAGGTTTAAGCATAAAATAATAATAAGTTAAACTACAGGGGTCGAATTGTAACTTTAAAAGTTACAACCCACCCCCGCCCACTCTTAAACCCGTGAATCCGGCGAGAGCTCCGGCCATTCTCCGGCCGAGCTCCGGCGGCTTCAAACCAACCGTTTTTCTTCAAATCTTAAACCAAAACCGACCCAAATCATTCTTTCTGCAGGTTTCGAACTTAAATGTCTGATTTAATTGAGTTAAACCATCGGTTACTACTCGAATTATCGAGTAACCGAGGCTATCTAATGCAAAGAACCGTTTGAGCGTTTAAGGCTAATAATGATCAAATTAACTAAACTTAAACGAACGTTTGTCTGATACTAATCATTACAACTCCCAATTTCATCTGAATCAAACGCGAGCATAAGCATTCGATCATCACCTTTTTCGCGAACCTGCAACTACTCGAATATCATCTTCTGAGCATCAAAACTCAAAATCAACATAGGGCTTCTCATCATTTAGCTTACTCGAAGCTTTCTGTGAAACGAATTGGAGTTTCATCATTGATTATAACCTAAACGAATCGCAACACAGTCACGACTGTTCTTCGAGTGTTCATCATCGATCTGTGCGAAATTCGGGTAATTGAACATACATACATACTCGATTTCAGTTGGGGAATAAAAGCCCTAACAATTATTTGTTCAAAAACATCATTTGATGCTTCAATTTGGGGGACGATTGAACCTAGGGTTCATACGATTTGGGGGGATTTGGAGCTTGGTGTTTTTGGGTTTTAAAACGGGATTATGACCGCGGCTGAGAGCCTTGGTTCACTGGTTACCCACTCACTTCGTGTACGAGAGGTCCCGGTTCGAACCCGGCGACCTCCATAATAAATTTTTGGGCTTTTCAGCCTTTAAAAAAGTATTTAAAATTTTCTGAAAACTATAATAAAATGTTTTGTAAATTTTGTTATTTTTAAAGCTATCCTATTATTTTCTATAAATTTATCACTTTAACCACCTTAACAATTTTCTTATAAAATAAAATTAGCAAAGTATATTTTTTTAAATTAGACTTTATATAATATTGGTAAATCATTTAATTATTTGGACACTATACAATTATGGATTAATCATGAAATTATAGAAATTATATATTTTATAATTAACCTTCACAAATTATTATAAAGGATTTAATTCCTTAAAATTTGATACATGACATTTTTCTTGGACTAAAACATATATATGATTTCGCTAACCAACGTCATCAAATTATTAAGACCCTCAAATACCAAATTGAAACCCTAGTCTCGTTTAACCATTAAATAGATTATTAAATTGTAACCTTGTAAATATATATTTTGTTTTAGGTGCATTGTGAAAGATTACGTTGAATCGTTGCTTATTATTATTCATATTAATCATCAATATATACTATTTGATCAAGTGAGTATTCTATACCCCTTTTTTCCTATTTTCACACTTTGGGGTGAAACATGTTAACTTATACTATTGCACTCATGACTTATTTGAGACTTGTAAACTTTATGGCAATCCATCATGTTAAGTTGTGGTTAGTTGAACTTTTGTGATTACCATGTTATGGCGTTATATGTGCAATCATTAACTATTGCTAGCCCAGCGAAGTCATAGATCTATGGGTAAGACAAGCCTGCTTGGTTGATCCCAGTACACTTAGCTGATCGTATATACTTTTAACGTTTGAGACTTGTAAAACATTGTCAAGGTTTGATTGTTGCATGGACCATAGCATCCCTAATCACTATATTCACTAACTTATGACTTGAATTGCCATCTTTTATATACTTATGTATTGAAAACCATGGAATGCTCACCACATTTTTTTTATGTTGACTTTTTATTTTTAACATGTTTCAGGAAACACCCAAGTTTGATTCCTACACATTGAAGCTTGCACAATCTAGGAATGGACCTAGATTAATAAATAAAATAGAATGATTTGTTACATTCTATGTTATGCTTTTATTTTCTTTGAAACTTATGTTTGTAATGTGACAATTGAAACTTATGTTTAAATTATATTTGGATTATTTAATAGCGTTATGTGGCTGTGAACGATCTTAACTCTCACTCCTCGACGTTTCCGCCGTCAAGGTTGGGGTGTGACAGATTGGTATCAGAGCCCATAACTATAGGGATCTAGGTTATTAGAAATGGTGACCTAGCTATAGTATGCATGAACCTTATAGAATTATATTTCTATCTTGTAAATTATATACTTTTCATGCTACATAATGCTATGCCCCTTACGTGCAATTTGATGCCTTAGCATAGGATTGCCTAACCATTGTTATTTGTCTCCCTAAACTTAACTTTGACTCTTTGACTCCCCCGAACATGAACTCTCTTAATCTTATTCTCGTCGACGCGTGGAATATTATGCTTATGTTATGACTTGGATCTTTAGACGTTTGTCTAATCTATATAAATCCCATCAAGGTTTTGATTCTATGAACCTAAGAAATATTGTGTGACACATAGACACATGTATCCTGGTTTTCCTGGCAAAAGGCCCTCGGGCTAAGGCAAGCGTATCGCATAAATCCTATGGGACTAGTTATGCTTACCTGGGGATTTCTGGATGAGTGATAAACTATGGTCAACATACACAAATTTCTAAGGTAAATGGGTCAATTCACCTTGACATGTCAACGTTTTCAAATGGTAATGCGTTACCAAATGGAAACATCCCGTGTACCTTAAAAAACTCTTAGCTTATCTTTGTTAAACTACTATCCTCTGTTATCCCCGCTCTTGTAACTAACTCATTTTGTATATCCAGCATGTCTCGTCACCATGGAAGCGTGGAAGTTCCGACCGTAAGCTGGCTGCCATGATTGCACGACAAATGGCTGCCGTTCTCCCGACGATGGTTGCTGAACTTAATAGCACACTAATGGCTAATAGCAACAACAATACCAATGGGAACAATAGTGGTGCTAATGGAGACAATAGCAACAATCAAAACGGGAATGATCAACACGGGAACAATCGTACTTGCACTTTCAAACACTTCAACTCGTGCAAACCCACTGGTTTTAGTGGAAAAGAAGGAGCCACGGGACTTCTCGAGTGGTTTGAAGGTATGGAGAACACATTTATTATTAGCGAGTGCCCCGATGAGCTCAAGGTTCGCTATGCCACAAGTGTTCTTCAACAACGAGCGCTAACTTGGTGGAATAGTGAAAAGAGAAACCGGGGAGCTGAGGTTGCAATGGCGATGCCCTGGGAGGAATTCAAAGATATTATGATCCAAAAGTTCTGCCCAAGAAGCGAGTTACAAAAGCTGGAGGAGGAATTCTGGAACCTTAAACAAGATGGTGGAATCACTTGGCTTATTCCACCCGACATCATGAGTTGAGTATGCTTCTACCACACATGGTGGACACCGTGCCCCGTAACATCGAAAATTTATCAAGGGGTGCCACCTCAAATTCAAGATGCTGTGGTGGGTAGTAGGCCCACAACTTTAGAGGAAGCGATTACTATCACTGCACAGCTCACCGAGAATCATATAGAGCTGGCACGATGTCGGCAAAGGGTTCCAAGGCTATGGTGAAGGTGACACCCGAGGCAACAAAGGAGGTAAGGGCCGAGTCATCTTCCCAAAACAAGAAGCGTAAGTTCATCTCGACACGCAACTACGCCGTGACCTCCTAATGCCTCTCCTAAACAAATGATGGTTGCGAATCAAGCTCCCATGGCTAAGGTTTATGCTGGTCCACATCCTATGTGTAACACGTGCAAGTACCACCATGCAAGCAACATTCCATGTCGAGTCTGCTCTCTGTGTGGAAAGTATGGTCATTTAGTGGCTACTTGTCTTCGTGCGCCAAACAACACTGCCATGCTTACCAACCGAACCTGCTACAACTGTGGCGAGGCTGGTCATATTCGCCCTCAATGTCCTCGCAATGTGGGAACTGTGCCATCGGCTCGTGGAAGGGCTTTCAACATCAACGCCAACCAGCGCAAGCCAACAACGACGTGGTGAATGGTATGCCGTCAAATCTTTCTTTTTCTTGTCTTGCAAAATTTCCTATCTATATTCATCATATCAATAATAGGTTGTTACCAAACAGGTATGTATCTCGTAAATAAACATTATGCATCTGTATTGTTTGATTCGGGTGCCGATAGGAGTTTCGTGTCCCTGGAATTCGAGGTTTTACTTTCTAAACCGCGCGTCAATCTAGAAAGACCTTTCACTGTCGAAATCGCCGACGGAAAATCTATTGTCGTGGACGTCGTAATACACGACTGCACTTTAAGCCTTAACGAACACGAGTTTTTTGTCGACCTTATTCCTATGCAATTGGGAAGCTTTGATGTTATCATTGGCATGGATTGGTTAGCCAAACCCATGCGGAAATTCTATGTTTCGAGAAGTGTATCCGAATTCCGTTACCGACTGGAGATACTTGAAGGTCTTTGGGGAGAAATCGTCCCAAAGACTCAAACTCATGTCTTGTATCAAGGCCCGTAAGTGCTTGAATAAAAACTACATGGCTTTCATGGCATATGTGTTAATACGAAAGCCAAGGGTAAGGAGTTGAAGGACATTCCTGTTGTGCGAGACTTTCCCGAAGTTTTTCCCGAAGATCTTAAAGGTTTACCTCCCGTGCGAGAAGTTGAGTTCAAGATTGATTTAATCCCTGGTGCAAACCCTGTGGCTAAATCACCTTATCGTCTTGCACCTTCTGAAATGCAAGAGCTCGCTAGTCAACTGCAAGAGTTGACCGATAAGGGTTTTATTCGCCCTAGTTCATCACCGTGGGGGCGCACCTGTACTGTTTGTGAAGAAGAAGGATGGTTCATTTCGTATGTGCATCGACTACCGGGAACTCAACAAGCTTACTATTAAAAACCGATACCCTCTCCCCGAATCGATGATCTCTTCGACCAACTTCAAGGGGCAACTCAATTCTCAAAGATCGATCTACGCTCTGGGTATCATCAACTACGTGTTCACAATGATGACATTCCAAAGACCGCTTTTCGTACTCGATATGGGCACTACGAGTTCATGGTTATGCCTTTTGGTTTGACCAATGCACCTGCTGTGTTCATGGATCTCATGAATCGAGTATGTAAACCGTATTTGGATAAATTCGTAATCGTGTTCATTGATGACATTCTTATCTATTCTAAGACGAGAGTCGATCACGAGACACACTTGCGATAAGTTCTTGAACTTTTGAAGAAGGAGCAATTGTACGCTAAGCTTCCAAGTGTGGATTTTGGTTAGAAGAAGTTCAATTCTTAGGACATGTGGTGAATAGCCAAGGTATTCACGTTGATCCTACCAAGATTGAAGCGGTGAAGAATTGGTGCTCCCACAACCCCAACCGAGGTTCGTTCTTTTCTGGGTTTAGCGGGATACTACCGTAGGTTCATAGCAAATTTCTCGAAGATTGCTAAACCATTAACGGCACTAACCCAAAAGAATCGACTTTTTGAATGGGGACCCGAGCAAGAAGAGGCTTTCGAGACATTGAAACGCAAGTTGTGTAATGCTCCTATTCTCACACTACCCGATGGAAACGACGACTTTACTGTATATTGTGATGCTTCTAATCAAGGTCTGGGTTGTGTTCTCATGCAACGAGGCAAAGTTATAGCATACGCGTCAAGACAATTAAAGTGCATGAAGTTAACTACACAACGCATGATCTTGAACTTGGTGCGGTGGTTTTTGCATTGAAGATTTGGCGACACTACTTATATGGGACGCAATGTATAGTCTACACCGATCATAAGAGTCTCCAAACAGTGTTCAATCAAAAGGATCTCAACATGAGACAAAGACGTGGATTGAGTTGATTAGTGACTACGACTGCGACATTCGCTATCATCCTGGAAAGGCGAATGTTGTAGCCGACGCACTAAGTCGCAAGGTCCACAACAAGACTGTCTCGCTTCAAGAAATTCGAGATCGAAGGCAATGGTTTGATACACTAGGAGAATTTGATACCGAGATTCATGTGGATGTCAACGAGGCTACTATCATGCTTCAAAACATAAGGATCGATAGTGACCGAGATGTGCATTCGCGAGGCTCAACAAGTGGCACTAACCGACGAAGGAAAAGATGAAGATTTGATGACTAACGTACGGTCACAATTGGAGACAAAACCGAACGGCATGTGGTACTTCTTGAATCGACTTTGGATCCCGAATCGTGACAACCTTCGGCACTTCATTATGAACGAAGCTCATCAAACCCGATATTCTGTTCATCCTGGCTCCGATAAGATGTACATGGACCTGCGTGGTCAATATGGTGGCCTGGAATGAAGAAAGATATCGCATCTTATGTTTCTAAGTGTCTCACGTGTGCAAGGGTTAAAGCCGAGCATCAACGACCAAGTGGTTTACTTGAGCAACTGAAATTCCTATGTGGAAATGGGAACATATATCCATGGATTTCATAACCAAGTTACCTCGTACACCTCGTGGTCATGATAGCATTTGGGTCATCGTGACCGTTTGACCAAGACAGCACATTTCATACCATACGAGACACGTACAAGGTTTCGAGGCTAGCCCGAATCTATGTTGATGAAATTGTGAGTCGTCATGGCGTGCCCTTACACATCATTTCTGATCGAGATGCTCGTTTCACTTCACACTTCTGGTCTTCGATGCAAGAGCTTTTGGGAACTCAATTGGATTAAGTACGGCTTACCATCCTCAAACCGATGGTCAAACCGAACGAACAATCCAAACCCTCGAGGATCTGTTACGACTTTGTGTCCTTGATTTTGGTGGTGATTGGGATACGCATTTACCGCTCGCGGAATTTTCGTATAACAATAGTTATCACTCAAGTATCAAAATGGCACCATTCGAGGCTTTGTATGGCCGTAAATGTCGTCCCCAATCTGTTGGACTGACATTGGGGAAAATATTATCACTGGGCCGGAACTTATTCAGGAAACGGCCGACAAAATTTCCAAAATACGAAATAATCTTGAGGTGGCTAGAAGTCGCCAAAAGAGTTATGCCGACAAAAGACGCAAACCATTGGAGTTTCAAGTCGACGACATGGTTCTTCTTAAAGTCTCTCCATGGAAGGGTGTTGTACGTTTTGGGAAGAAGGGTAAGTTAGCCCCACGCTTTGTAGGACCTTTCAAGATTTTGAAAAGAATTGGGAAAGTGGCTTACAAACTGGAGTTACCTTCTGAACTTAGCGGAGTTCATCTGTCTTTCATGTTCGAACCTGAGGAAGTGCTTGACTGATGAAAATTTGCATGTCCACTAGAGGAAATTCAAGTGATGAGTCATTGCACTTTGTTGAGAAGCCTGTGGAGATTATGGATCGCACCCTGAAGAAAACCCGAACAACTACCACACCTATCGTTAAAGTCCGTTGGGAAAACAAATGTGGAGCGAGTTCACTTGGGAGTGTGAAGATCATATGAAAGAGAGATACCCGTATTTGTTTGCTTAGTTTCATTCTTAATTTCGGGACGAAATTCTTTCAAATAGGAGGACTGTAACATCTTGAAATTTTGGGTTAATTTATTGTTAGTTTTGTTAAATTCTTGCATGGGTTAGTTGTGTCATTCATGAGACTTATAGGTTACTGATGCCATAATTGGTCTATTAATCATTTAACTTGAAAGATAATAATTATTAGATAACAATAAATTATATAATGATTTTAATAAATGAAATAATAACAATAAAAATTATAGTAATAATAAACAATAATAATAATAACAATAATAATAATTTATTAGGTTAGTAAACTTAAAATGGTTGAAACTTAAAAAGAAACAAAGTTCAAGGGGGTTTATTGTTAATTTACAAACTTTAATACAAAGGTTAAGCATAAAATAATAATAAGTTAAACTACAGGGGTCGAATTGTAACTTTAAAAGTTACAACCCAACCCCCGCCCACTCTTAAACCCGTGAATCCGGCGAGAGCTCCGGCCATTCTCCGGCCGAGCTCCGGCGGCTTCAAACCAACCGTTTTTCTTCAATCTTAAACCAAAACCGACCCAAATCATTCTTTCTGCAGGTTTCGAACTTAAATGTTGATTAATTGAGTTAAACATCGGTTACTACTCGAATATCGAGTAACCGAGGCTATCTAATGCAAAGAACCGTTTGAGCGTTTAAGGCTAATAATGATCAAATTAACTAAACTTAAACGAACGTTTGTCTGATACTAATCATTACAACTCCCAATTTCATCTGAATCAAACGCGAGCATAAGCATTCGATCATCACCTTTTTCGCGAACCTGCAACTACTCGAATATCATCTTCTGAGCATCAAAACTCAAAATCAACATAGGGCTTCTCATCATTTAGCTTACTCGAAGCTTTCTGTGAAACGAATTGGAGTTTCATCATTGATTATAACCTAACGAATCGCAACACAGTCACGGCTGTTCTTCGAGTGTTCATCATCGATCTGTGCGAAATTCGGGTAATTGAACAATACATACATACTCGATTTCAGTTGGGGAATAAAAGCCCTAACAATTATTTGTTCAAAAACATCATTTGATGCTTCAATTTGGGGGACGATTGAACCTAGGGTTCATACGATTTGGGGGATTTGGTGCTTGGTGTTTTTGGGTTTTAAAACGGGATTATGACCGCGGCTGAGAGCCTTGGTTCACTGGTTACCCACTCACTTCGTGTACGAGAGGCCCGGGTTCGAACCCGGCGACCTCCAATATAATTTTTGGGCTTTTCAGCCTTAAAAAAGTATTTAAAATTTTCTGAAAACTATAATAAAAATGTTTTGTAAATTTTGTTATTTTTAAAGCTATCCTATTATTTTCTATAAATTTATCACTTTAACCACCTTAACATTTTCTTATAAAATAAAATTAGCAAAGTATATTTTTAAAATAGACTTATATAATATTGGTAAATCATTTAATTATTTGGACACTATACAATTATGGATTAATCATGATAATTATAGAAATTATATTTTATAATTAACCTTCACAATTATTATAAAGGATTTAATTCCTTAAAAATTTGATACATGACTTTTTCTTGGACTAAAACATATTATGATTTCGCTAACCAACGTCATCAAATTATTAAGACCCTCAAATACCAAATTGAAACCCTAGTCTCGTTTAACCATTAAATAGATTATTAAATTGTAACTTGTAAATATATATTTTGTTTTAGGTGCATTGTGAAAGATTACGTTGAATCGTTGCTTATTATTATTCATATTAATCATCAAATATATACTATTTGATCAAGTGAGTATTCTATACCCCTTTTTCCTATTTTCACACTTTGGGGTGAAACATGTTAACTTATACTATTGCACTCATGGACTTATTTGAGACTTGTAAACTTTATGGCAATCCATCATGTTAAGTTGTGGTTAGTTGAACTTTTGTGATTACCATGTTATGGCGTTATATGTGCAATCATTAACTATTGCTAGCCCAGCGAAGTCATAGATCTATGGGTAAGACAAGCCTGCTTGGTTGATCCAAGTACACTTAGCTGATCGTATATACTTTTAACGTTTGAGACTTGTAAAACATTGTCAAGGTTTGATTGTTGCATGGACCATAGCATCCCTAATCACTATATTCACTAACTTATGACTTGAATTGCCATCTTTTATATACTTATGTATTGAAAACCATGGAATGCTCACCAACATTTTTTTTATGTTGACTTTTTATTTTAACATGTTTCAGGAAACGCCCAAGTTTGATTCCTACACATTGAAGCTTGCACAATCTAGGAATGGACCTAGATTAATAATAAAATAGAATGATTTGTTACATTCTATGTTATGCTTTTATTTTATTTGAAACTTATGTTTGTAATGTGACAATTGAAACTTATGTTTAAATTATATTTGGATTATTTAATAGCGTTATGTGGCTGTGAACGATCTTAACTCTCACTCCTCGACGTTTCGCCGTCAAGGTTGGGGTGTGACATTAAAAGGCAGATGTCTTTGACTAGTGGCTATGACATGTCATAGCTCACATCATAATATATTACAAAATGATAAAGTACATAAGTAAAAAGAACACAGACTCAAGATCTCAATGCACAGTTTACCAAAAGCGTGGACCTTTCACCAACTTGTGAAAGTTGGTGAGTCAAATAGAGTTACAGTGAAAATATGGTCTAATTATGGTAAAAAGGTACATCACATAAAGGATGTACTCAAAAGTCTTCGGAAGAAATCTGTCCTAAAATGTTGGCTTCGGAAGACTTCATGTTTGGCTTTGGAAGATATTGGTCTTGACTTCGAAAGATTTCAAACTTAGAATATTTTCTAATGCAGAATGTGAAACTTTCGAATCATTCCACTTCAACACTTGGTGCATGCATTTAGGACAGAGTGCTTGGATATTTTGGGTTGCATTAACCTTATATGAATCCTTACAAGGTAGTAAGCATGAAATGGTAAGTTACATCCATAGCATAAATAGTTGTATATCGACGAACGTTGTAACGCCCGGTTATTTCCTTTGAAGCCAAAGAAAGAAGAAAAAGAGAAAGAAAAGAAATTAAGCCAAAGTCGAAGGAACAAACTTGCCAAAACGGAGAAGATTGGAAGAGGGGGGATAAGAGGGGAGGGCAGCCCACTCTCCTGCCCCACACTTAGAAATTTCAGTCATAGAGAGAAGAGAGGGAGAAAAGAGGTTTTGAGCTTCGGTTCGTGGATTCGGCGTGTGAAAGTTGTGTTGTAGCGGGTGTTTGAAGCTATCTCGACGGGGTTATTGTGTGAGTTCTTGGACCCCTCTTTTGCATATTTTCAACTGATATGGGGTGGAGCACATAGTAAAACCCATTTTTGAAGTGTGTGTTGAACCGTGGTGTGGTAACCCGTGTGTATGTGTTTGTGTGTGATTTGAGTGGGGTTTAATTTCGGGCTTGGTTGTGCTTGAATGGTGTTATGATATGTGTTTCTAAGGTTTAGGATGGTTGATTGAGATTAGAACATGTTTGAGAGGGTTTGGAGGCCTAAAATTGCAAATTAGGTTCGGGAAGAACTGTATTCTACATCAGCTAGGGCTATGTGACCGAATGGCATGCGACTGGAGGTCATTTGACTGAAGGGCATGCGACTGAGGTCCATACGCATGTGAGTCGTGCGACTGAGGTTCATTCGCATGGGGGTCTGCAACTGAGGTCCATACGCCTAGGTGCTCATTCGCATAGCGTTCATTCACCCTTAGTGATCATTCCATAGGGTCCATTCACCTGGTGTTCATTCGCCTAAGTGTTTAGTCTCCTGGGAGGCCATGCGACTGAGGGTGTCCATACGCCGAAATAGGACTCGTGCGCCCGAAAGAACATAGTTTATTTTTTGACTTTCGGGGAATTGCATATGTAGGCTTTAACTTGGCAATTCCCGGGGGTTTCGTATAGTTGACTTTTGAGTCATAGACATTATGATATTGATGATGTATGATAATGTTTTATGCATGATGGTATGTATGACGTATGTTGTGTATGTATAACGTGCCTTGTATGGTGATGTTTTTGTATGTTTTATGTTGATGTTCCCTTGATATGTGGATTATTTTTCCCGTGGCTTTACGTTGAATCTAATGAGAAAGAAAAAGTATTATGTAACATACTCGAAGATAATTAAAATATGAACGTAATTAAAGAATGCAATGCATTAACGAATGACGAACGAAGAAAAGGCTTGCAAGCAAATGTATGGGGTTCACACTCATAGGAGTTTTTATTTCACCATTTGGCTGGTTACTACCCCATGAGAATGCAATACTGTGGCATAAATTCGTGTGTTAATCAAATGTATAAGAGGTTCACACCCAATGAGTGGGATGTTTGCAGGATCGTTCAAGGGCTTGAACACAATTACAACACAACAACACAATGAGGAGATTAACTAAACTTAATCAAACAGTGAACTAGGTAACCAAAGTGATGCAGAGAACACAAGTAAGCAAGAGACAGAACAGAGAATATAGTTTTCAAGGTAGCAGTATATTGCTTTCTCAAGTTCTTTTACAAGTGTTACAAAGCATATGGAAAGATACAAGAACTTGGAATACTTATACTACAACCTACAGCCGGCTATACTATGAAAGCCAGCTGGATACAATTGACTAGACACTAACAAAATCAATTGTAGGATCAAAAGGCATATCTGCCTTTTGACCTTGTGACTATGACATGCCATAGCTCACATCCTTATACATTACAAAAAGGATAAAGTACATAAAGTAGAAAGTTTCAGACACAAGACCTCAATGTACAGTTACCAAAAGCATGGACCTTTTCACCAACTCTTGTAAGTTGGTGACTTATCAGAGACGCAGCGGAAAAGGTGCTTTATGGAACAGTACATCAGATAAAGCATGTGTACTAAAAGTCTTCGGAAGAAATCTGTCTTCATAGTTGAAGCTTCGGAAGACTTTGTCTCTTCAAGCTTCGGAAGACTTCATGTTAGCTTCGGAAGATATTGGTCTTGGCTTCGGAAGAATTACACTTAGAGTATTTTCTAATGCTTTGTGTAATTCTTCCGAAGCATTCTTCACTTCAGTACTTAGTGCATGTTGCTGAAACACTTAGGCAGTTTTGGGTTGCATCAGACTTCAGGAATCCTTACAAACTCCCCCTAGGCTGATG
The DNA here is from genome assembly GCA_025506515.1 of Flaveria trinervia. Classification (NCBI taxonomy): domain Eukaryota; kingdom Viridiplantae; phylum Streptophyta; class Magnoliopsida; order Asterales; family Asteraceae; genus Flaveria; species Flaveria trinervia. Next base: position 78,124 of record JACCIX010000679.1, read on the forward strand.
CTACCAAAACACCTAGAAGATCTTTAATGTTTGTAGTCTTCAGAATCAATACCATCCCTTTCTTCATTTGATGGTCAGGATCATCAAGACTCTCATAGTATCTTCTCATTTCAAAGAGATCATGCAGAGGTAAGTTGATTATGTCTTGCCATGAGTAGACATTTTCAACACCTTGATCTCTGATAACATTCCATCTTTCTGGATTGGTAGAGTAAGTCCAGGATAAGATGGGTGTCTCGGTTGCTAGAGGAGCCACTTGCATAGGAGTTGATTGGGCTGCCTCATCATGCACTTCCTCAGGTTGATCTGATTCACCCTGGGGTGTAGAGGTAGATGACTTTGGCTTCTTCTTTTTAGTCTTTGGTTTGAGGCCATTTTCTTCTTCCTCTTTAATGTCTTTAACTGAGAAGACTGGTCTGCAGCACCATGTTGATCATCAGTGTCTTTCTCAGTTGGGTGTTCCTCCCTCACAGGTTCAGAAGGAGAGGGAGTTTGACCCTGTCTTGGATCAGAAGATGAAGTTTGCTGAGGCTCAGCTGGAGGTTCTGGTTCAGGTGTCTCTGGTTGTTCAAACTTGACCTCCACTTCAGGTGGGACTTGACTTGGAAGAGAGTGCAAGTCAATGAGTTCACCACTTTTAATCTTCTGCTTGATTACCCTTATATGCTCATCCATTGTAGATAGAGACATGGGACCAAGTCTCCTTCCGGAGAATCCATATGACTTCAAGAAGCTCATCATTCTTTGTCTGTCAGCAGACTTCTTTGCATTCTTTTGAATGATGGTTCTTGACTTTGCAGCTTCTTCCCTTAGCTTCCTTTTGGTTGTTTTTCTTCTTTGACTACTCAAGCTCAAGTTGCTTTAAGTACTCGAACTCAATGAAGTCATAGGACAGGGGAAGAAGTGTATTTGCCTGATAGAAGCCTGTGGCACTCAGGTAGTTTATCATTTTGATTCTATCCTCTTCTTTATCTACCTGAGGTTCTTGTGGAGCCACATCTTCCTGTGCAGGACTTTCTTGAACTGGAGAGAGAGTGGGAGTATGCTTGTGAAGTCTTTTCTGTCTCCTCTCCTCTTTGAATTGGAGAAGTAACCTTGCATCCTCTTTCTCCTTAATCTCTCTTGACACTTCCATGTCAGCCAGTTCATTCAACTCTTCTAAGGGGAGGGAGATGATTTCATCAACATCATAGTTCCTGGTCTGTAAGTAATTAATCCTGACTGCCCTTTGTTCATCATTTTGAGTATTTGGTCTGGGGGCAGCCCTGATTGCAGCTTGCATGAATTTTGATGACCCAGAAGAACTTTCTCCCCTTAGCCTCCTTTTCCTCTCTCTCTCTTCCTCCTCAATTTCCTCAGGAGTCATTATCCTTTTCCCTTTGTCACCAACAGACCTTTGTGACTCAGGTGGATTGAGGCTTGGCCTTCATTGCTTGGTGTAGCTTCCATGCTCTGGCCAGAGAGAGGCTGAGAAACCCTTCACCAGCAGGTGTCTCAGATGGAGTTTGGACCTCTGCAGCAGTTGTTGATGGTGAGACAAGGGTCTCAGGTTCTGCCACTGGGCCTTCAGCCAAGGTTTCCCCTATGAAACTAATCTTAGGGTCCACCTCAACATCCAGTTGACCGATGACATTGCCTGATTGCCTAAGTCTCCTTCTTAGAGAGAACTCTGCAAGGATCCTGTCTTGGATTCTTTGAGCCAGCCTGTCAGCTTGTCTAGATTTGCTTGGATTGACAAGTGGCATGTTGACTAAATCCAGTCCTTCATAGAAGCTCAGGCTTTGGAACTGAAAGACTTCTTGTTGACCTTGAACTCTGTGAAGTATGAGGGCTCTTCTGTCATCATCATACCTCCATCTGATGATGTAGTTGCCAGTTCCATGTGGTGGAGATGAGACAGCCCTTGGTATACCTTCCTCAAAGAGACTCCTGATGAGAGAGTCTATAGAGTCCACATTAATGTGAACTTGAGGAAGTTGCTGAGAATGCACAACAGCAAGTGAGGATGGTGAGTCCTCTATGTCCATTCTCTTTGAAGAACTCCCAGGTTCTGTGGTTGTGATAACATTCTCCCCCTTTTTGGTAGCATCACCCACTTGCATAGGTGAGCTGGAGGATAAATCAATCACTTCCACAGGTTCTTGTGTTCCTGGTTGAGCTCTCCTTAAAGGTCTCCCAGCTAGTTTTTCCTGCAGATATGAAATCTGGAGTTGCTGATCATTGACCCTGTTTTGCAGGTAGTCACCTGAGATTCCAAGTGACTAACCTTAGAGACTAGAGGTACATGTTTGTGACAATTGTTGTACCTTTAGTCTCAAATTCCCCTCATCTTCATCAGAAGAATCACTGGGGGATGAGAGGATTGGACCAAAGTCCCTTCTCTCACCACCAGCTTGAGTTTCTTGGCTGCTGGTTTTCCTCTGCTCACTGGCAACCTCAGTTAAGATGCCAATGGGCTGAGTTGCCATGGTTGAGGTCTTAATGATGTAATCACTTTCAAAAGTGAGAGCCTCTTCCATATGGACATCCTGAACAGGTTCAGATGTGTCCACCTCAGTAATAGGTGACTGATGAGGGATAGACTGAGGAGAGTCAGAGGTACTCATCTCTCTTTGAGTAGGGGAGGAGAAGAGAGACTCATGGTACTCACTGAATCCTAAGTCTTCATCATGTAAAAGGATAGGTTGGGAATTGGTTGGTTTAGATCCAAAGGCTGGGGATGGTAGCTATCCCCTGAAGGTTGTTCACTTGAGTGTTGAGACTCAGAGTGAAGGCTTACAGTTGTTGGGCTAATGAGCTCATCAGGTTGAGCTTGAGGAACCTCAGCCCTGATAGGTAAAGTATGGGAGTGGTTTGCTCCTCAGGAGAAGTGGGAGCTCTGGAGTCACTTCTTCCTGTAAGGTTGAGTATTTGGGGGCCTGCACAGACTCAATAGCCTGAGCAGGGGTTCGTTGGGATTTTCTTTTGTAGGTGATGATATTGGAGGTTGTGAAGGGTAGGAGAGCAGTAGGTGTGGGTTCAACACTAGCTTGGACTGCTATGTTGTCACCTTGAGCAATGAGCTCTAACATTTTTGGGACTAGGCTGTTTCTACCCCTGAGAAGCCTACAGTTGGCTTCTTCATAATTTTAAAGATGCCGGGCTTCATCTGTCCCAGTTTAGAAATTGCCTGTTTCCCTCAACTGTGAGCCCAGTTCACAGTTAAGAATGTGTTGAACATATCTAGGAAACATGTAATTCTAAGGAGTCTAAGTTTGCAAGTAAATTAGTATAAACAAATTGTGAATACCTGAACTTGACCCCCTGAACCATTCCATGAACTATAAAGGAGAGATCCTCAGGAATCTGGTCCCATCCACCATGCTTGTTTGATAAGCTGTGGATAACCACATGGAGCAGGTATTTCCACTGGGATGAGACCTTCCCTTTCCTGAAGGTCTTTACAGAGAAATCTCCTTCATAGCCCATCTGCTCGAAGGAATGATTAACCGCTTCTTTTGGAAAGAACACTTCACCTGCTTCATCATCCAGCTGAAGATGTCGGTTGATGATGGCCGGAGTGATGAAAATTGTTCTCCCCTGCACTGTGGCAGACAGTGCCTTCTCCCCATCCATAATGACCTCTTGGCAGGTCTTCCAGAATTCAAGCAGATGATCCTCATATAGAGGAGGATCAATGGTTAGGGAGGTGAAGTAGTGACAAAGACAAGAAACGGCAAACCTCTGAGAAATGAGGATCTTTGTCAGAGCATAACAGAGCAACCTGATTGTGTTGTCTGTGTAGCTGCATGGCAAAGTGAGGATCATTTCTGTGTGGAAGGTCAGCCATTGTGAGGTAGCTCAGATGAAGAGAAAAGAATGGGAAGTAAATTTCAGAGAGAAAGCTTTGGGTTTTAGGTATGGAAGAAAAGCAGATGATAGAAGAGGGGGGAAACCGTTGGGTTTATATGAGAGAGAAGGATTTCAGATAAAGTTTAATGAAAGAGGATAAACTTTGAAATCCGTATGTCGGTCCCACCTCTGAAAAAGTAGTTTACCTTTTTGCTCAAAAAGTAGTTTTCTTGAATTCGAAAAGCTTCCGAAAGTAATTTGTCTTCGGAAGTTTGATTGAAAAAGCTTCCGAAGCTAAAGTGACTTCGGAAGAATTTTCCTGAGAGTCTTAAAGATTTATGCTTCGGAAGAGAAATAAACTTTGGATGCTTTGTATAAGAATGAACAAAGCTTCCGAAAGTAATTTTTGCTTCGGAAGGAAAAAGTCCTTAAAAATGAATAAGTGTCTAAGTTGAGAATTTTAAGCTTCGGAAGATAAATTTTGACTTCTTCCGAAGGTAAAATCTCTTAGACAGTCATTTATTTTGAAGACATATTTTTCTTCCGAAGGTAAAACGTTATCTTCCGAAGTATCAGAAAATTTTCAAGAATCTAAGGAAAGTCTTCAAAAAGAGTTTTTCATTCAAAGAAAACATGAGCTTATGAAAGTGATGAACTAGACAACTTAGGACACACATTTTTTAAGAAGAAATAATTAGAATTAGTTTTAAGAAAAAACTACTCAAAGTTGATCATCCCAATAGCTGATATCAGATACTTAAATCTCTGTTCATCAAAAGCTTTTGTGAACAGATCAGCATATTGTTCATCTGTGTGAACTTTGACTAGTTTAATTAACCCCTTTTCATAGTTATCTCTTATTAAATGATACCTGATGTTGATGTGTTTGGTCCTTGAGTGCTGCACAGGATTCTCAGTGATAGAGATAGCACTGTTGTTGTCTATGTGGATAGGAGTCTCTTTGAAGTTAAATCCGTAGTCTAGCATCTGATTTTGAATCCAAAGCACTTGAGCACAGCAGCTTGCAGCAGCAATGTATTCAGCCTCAGCAGTTGATGCAGACACACAGGTTTGTTTCTTGCATTGCCATGAGACAACCCTTCCACCAAGAATTGACATCCCCCAGATGTAGACTTTGCAGTCATGTTGCAACCACCATAATCACTGTCTGTATAGGCATACAGATTGAAATTAGAATTCTTTGGATACCATAAACCAAGTGTTGAGGCACCTTTGAGGTATCTTAAAATCCTTTTCACAGTGATTAAGTGAGACATCTTAGGATTAGCTTGATATCTTGCACAAATACATGTAGCAAACATGATATCAGGCCTGCTAGCTGTAAGATACATAAGAGACCCAATCATAGCCCTGTATAAGTGCTCATCTACACACTCCCCCTCAAGATCTGGACCAAGAGAGTGGTTTCTGGCTATGGGTGTCTTAGCAGTCTTACAATCAGTCATGTTGACCTCTTGAGTATATCTTGAACATACTTTGACTGACTTATGAAAATGCCATCTTCAACCTGCTTCACTTGAATTCCCAGAAAGAAATTAAGTTCTCCCATTGAACTCATTTCAAATCTATCTTTCATCAGCTTTTCAAAGTCTTTGCAGAGCCTTGAATTGGTTGAGCCAAAGATGATGTCATCCACATATACTTGAACTAGCAGAATGTCGTTTCCTTGTCCTTTGATGAAGAGAGTTCCATCTATAGTACCTCTCCTGTAACCATGTTTACAGAGATACTCAGACAGTGTCTCATACCACTTCCTGGGTGCCTGATGCAGCCCATAGAGAGCTTTGTCAAGCTTGCAGACATAATCAGGATGATCAGGATCTACAAAACCAGGTGGTTGTTTGACATAAACCTCCTCATCAATCACTCCATATAAGAAGGCACACTTTACATCAAGTTGGTAGACTTGAAGTTCTTGGATGCAGCAAATGCCAGGAATATCCTAACAGCTTCTAGTCTAGCTACAGGAGCAAAGACATCAGTGTAGTCAATCCCTTCTTCTTGTGTGTATCCTTGAACAACTAGTCTAGCCTTGTTCTTGATGATGATTCCTCTATCATCCTTTTTATTCCTAAAAACCCATTTGGTTCCAATGGTAGTCTTCCCATGAGGAAGAGGACAAAGGTTCCAAACTTTCTGTCTTTTGAATTGAAGCAACTCTTGTTGCATAGCTTCAACCCAACTTCCATCCTTTAGAGCCTCCTCAACTTTCTTTGGCTCTAACTGGGATAGAAAACAAGAGTGAAGACAAACATTTGCTTCATGGGTTTGCCCTCTTGTCTTTACCCCGGAGATAACATCTCCAATGATTTGTAGTAGGATGAGACTTGTGGATCCTTAGCTGAGGGATCACAGCAAGTTGCTGAGATAGATCCAAATTTGAGAATTTAGATCTGGTCTTGAAGATTGATCCTCCACATTATCACACTTATCAAGATTAACTTGATCCAATGAGTGTGTGACATCATTGATGTTATCATCTATGGTATGGTTATTAGCATCAAGATTCTTGATCACTTTCACCATCACCATTGTTATCTTCTGCAATTGAGATGTCTTTATCTGGTTGAGAGGCCTCTGAACTGGAATTTGAAGGCATGCCAGATGTATCAGCTGGATTTGTCATTGTTGTGCTGATAGAAACCTCATTTGCTGAAGTATTTCCAACTGGAGCTGAAGGTCTTCCAAGCTCAAATCTTGGATCAGGATCACCTGTATTTAAATTTTCTGCAGATCCTGAAACATGCTCACAAGATTTATTAAAACAGTTGGTAACTAAATCAAGATCAAATAGCCAATCCGGACCAGAACCAGCCACACTGGGAGTGTGCTCATTGAAAGTCACATTGGCTGACTCCTCAATGATTCTAGTTCTGAGATTGTATACTCTATAAGCTTTAGCTTGAGAAGAGTATCCAATGAAGTGTCCATCGTCTGATTTCTCAGCAAACTTGGCAACTTGATCTTTGGTATTCAAGATGGTGCAGGGACATCCAAATGACCTGAGAAAACCAATGAAAGGTTTCCTCTTGTGCCAAAGTTCATAAGGAGTCTTACCATGTGTCTTAACTACTAAGACTCTGTTTTGCACATAGCAGCAGTATTAACTGCCTCTGCCCAGAAGGTGATAGGCAGTTTAGAGTCAGACAACATAGTTCTTGCAGCTTCAATAAGTGTCCTGTTTCTCCTCTCAGCAACTCCGTTTTGCTGAGGAGTCCTGGGAGCACTGTATTGTCTTGTAATACCCTTGTCATCACAAAATGTATCAAGGATTTGGTTCTTGAATTCAGTTCCTTGATCACATCTTATGGTTTTGACCTTGTGATCACATTGATTCTCAATCTTTAAGATGAAATTCTTTAGAATCTCAGGAGTCTCATCTTTAGTTCTAAGAAAGAAAACCCAAGTGAATCTTGTAAAATCATCTGTGATCACTAGACAGTATAAGGTCCTTCCTAAACTCATTACACTGGTGGGGCCAAAGAGATCCATATGTAATAAGTGTAGGGGAGTAGTGATGGAGTTCTTTTCCTTAGGCTTGTGAGATACCTTGTTGCTTCCCTTTCAGGCATGCAACACAATGATCATCACTTGTAAACTCTTTCTTTGGCATTCCAGTTACCAGATCATGTTTAATTAATTTATTCATATTCTTAAAGTTTACATGGCACATTCTTTTATGCCATAGGAAAGACTCATCACTATTTGCTTTAGATAGAAAGCATGAAACTTCTCCAGAGGGAGATGTTTCTTGCAAATCCATCTTGTACATGTTCCCTTTCCTGGGGGCTCTGAGCAGAATATGCTCATGAGGAATGACCACTCCAGGTTTGAGAACAATGCACTCATGCTCAGTGAAGAGCATGTTATGACTCTGATCACAAAATTGAGATACACTCAGAAGATTGTACCCAAGCTCCTTAACAAAGTTTACCTTCTCAATGCTGAGCTTACCATTTGTGACCTTGCCCCTTCCATAAATGTAACCACCTTCATTTCCTCCAAAAGCAACTGGTCCTCCATCAATTCTCTCAAAATTATGAAGTAAAGACCTATCGCCTGTCATGTGCCTGGAACAGCCACTGTCAATTATCCAGACATTCTTGTTTGTCTTGAGCTGTTCCTGCACAAAGAAAATGATTAGTTACATTTGGAAACCCAAGCCTTACTTGTCTTGGTTCAGTAAGTGTAATAGAAGGTAATGCAACAGTAATAGATCCTATGGTTGTACAGAGGGGATCTTCGGCTGTTGTTGATGGAGAAACCTCAGTCATTTGGTCTTTCTTAGACTTCCACACCACCTTTGGAGTCTTGGACTTGACCTTCAAAACCTTAGAAGCTTTTGGAGCTTCACAAGTTTTAATGACTGATACTTCGGAAGAATCTACAGTCACTGCTAGATTTAGTACTTCGGAAGAACTCCTTTCTTCCGAGACCAACTTTGCTTCCGAAGGTATTTTCCATTTACCTTCTTCTTTGATTTGGAGCTTCCGAAGGAAACAGACTTTCCTTCCGAAGCTTGAGACTTCTTGAGATTCTTTGAAGTCTTTGTATTGGTCATGTGGATAGTACTTTTAGGATTGTATGGACAATCCTTGGCAATATGAGAAGTACTTTCACACATAACACACAGCATTTTCTTCTTCAAAGAAATCTCCTTTTGAGAGCAAGACTGGCCTTGGTCACATTCCTTTTTCACCTTCATCTTGGTAGATTCAGATACAGTTTCCTTGGGCTGTGAACTGTTTTTGGAATTTGATGGTCCAGGCTGTGCAGCAGTGGTACACAGCAGCTCAGTCTTCTTCTTTGTACTGAGATGATTTGAACATGAACCAGAACTCTTAGATAAGAGGCTTTGGTGGATGTCTTCAGTCCTTATTGCTTTGAAGCCTGCAGAGATAAACACTTGTTTCTGCTTAGCATCAAAGTAGCCTTGATTTCTTGAGCCTTCTTTGCTTTCCTTTTGCTCTTCCTGATCAAGTTCTTTCTCTTGGACTTGGTCATCACAGTTAATTTCTTCTCCTCAGAAGGATAGTGGCCCTTGGAGGAATCCTCTTCTTCACTCTTCTCAGAGGGATTCCTCACTATCACTTCTTCATCATCCTCACTTACTGGATCTATGAGAGGAAGCTCATCTTCACAAGTTCCACACCTAGGAGATCTTACAGACAAGATTGTGTGTGGAGGAGCTATCTCATTTGATCCCAGTCCCTGTCTATTTTGATAACAAACCTTATTGTGTAGGGATGAGGATATCATGTTCTTGAAGGTCTCTTCTTCAAGAACACTTTTCTCTGCCAGGGCTTTGCTGATCACAAGCTCAGCCTGGCACTTAGTCAACTTAGTGATGAGATCTTGGATCTGAGTTCTAAAATCTGTTTGTTCATGTTTTAGTACTGAAATAGTTTTCTCCAAGTCTTCTATCTTTAACTTGTAATCATTTTCAGACTTTCTAAAGTCAGATTTCAATATGTTTAATGACTCAAGATCAGATCTCATCTCTAGTTGTAGGACCTGTATCTATTTACTTTAGCAATGCATTCAGGGGAGCAAAGATGTTCTAATACCTTGGCTTCATCATGATCAGCCATCAATGCTTGGTTTGGAGAAGCATCCTCCACCTGAAAACTCCAGTCAAATCCTCCCTCTTCAACAGCAACCGCAGCATGTTGCTTTGTCTTCTCAGCCTGAGGGGTATTGTTGGTGAAGTTTGGTCTGAGTTGTGTTGACCCCATTTGCTCTGGGTGCCTTACACTCCCTGGCGAAGTGACCCATAAGGTTACAATTGTAACACTTAACTTTGCTTTTATCCAGGCCAAACTTTCCACTGGTAGCATTGCTTGGAAATTTTCTTCCTGTCCTCTTGTAGACTTCTTGGCTCTGTGAGTGAGAAGAGCCATCTGCTGAACTATCTCCATGTATTCCAGGTCATCTGGATGGATACAGTCTAGATCTTCAAGAGTGAAGAGATAATTCCACAGCTTTCATCTGCAGACACAAAGGCTTGCGAAGAACTTGTCTCTTGGAATGGACTCCCTTGAGTAAAGTTCTCCCTTGGTGTCTCTGGGAAGGTGATGAAAGGACCCTTTTGTGAGTTGTCAGGGTAGCATAGGAGATGATGTTGGGGTTCTATGCTGTCCCTTTCAGCCACATGAAGGGCTGAACCCATTTGATTGTTAGAGTTGCCAGATGAACCTTGTAAGTTCATCTCCATCTGGTATCCACTGAGAATCCCATATAACTCTGTCAGAGTAAGAGTTTTAAGGTTCTCAGTCCTCTTGATTACCACACAATAGTGTGTCCATTGCCTAGGAAGTGAGGACATGAACTTCCTTACAATGTCTCTGTTCTCAAGAGGAACTCCTCCATCCACAAGGGTATCCACAATCTCAACATACCTGAAGTATTGTTGGGTCATGGTTTCACCTGTTTTAAAGGTGAAATTTTCAAACTGCTGCTGCTTCAGAAGATCTTTCTTGTTCTCCTTGGCTTCAGAGGAGCCTTCATACATCAGCTTCAGTGCATCCCACAGCTGTTTAGCTGTCTTGCACTTCTTAAAACCTCTGTACACAGAGTTTGGAATAGCAGTCTGAAGAGCAGTCATGGCCTTCCTGTCAATCTCTACTCTTTTCCTATCTTCATCTGAGTAGTTGGCCACATCTTTAGGAATCATACCAGCACCGGTAGCAGAGGGGGTGCTGGTATGAAAGGTCCATATTCAACAGATTCCCACATTCTTGAGTCAAGAGACCTGATGAAGCCTTCCATCCTCATGCACCAGGTGTCGAAGTCATCAAGAGTGATCAATGGGGATTTGTTCATGGTTCCAGTCTCCATATCAGTCTTTGAGATGGAAGCCATTTGAGAAAAGTTTAGTTTTTGTGTGTGAGGGATCTTAAGATGGTTAGATCTTATATCACGAGCCTGAGAGCTCTGATACCAATTGCAGGATCGTTCAAGGGCTTGAACACAATTACAACACAACACACAATGAGGAGATTAACTAAATCTAATCAAACAGTGAACTAGGTAACCAAAGGTGATGCAAGAACACAAGTTAAGCAAGAGACAGAACAAGAGATATAGTTTTCAAGGTAGCAGTATATTGCTTTCTCAAGTTCTTTTACAAGTGTTACAAAGCATATGGAAAGATACAAGAACTGAATACTTATACTACAACCTACAGCCGGCTATACTATGAAAGCCAGCTGGATACAATTGACTAGACACTAACAAAATCAATTGTAGGATCAAAAGGCATATCTGCCTTTTGACCTTGTGACTATGACATGCCATAGCTCACATCCTTATACATTACAAAAAGGATAAAGTACATAAAGTAGAAAGTCTCAGACACAAGACCTCAATGTACAGTTACCAAACATGGACCTTTTCACCAACTCTTGTAAGTTGGTGACTTATCAGAGACGCAGCGGAAAAGGTGCTTTATGGAACAGTACATCAGATAAAGCATGTGTACTAAAAGTCTTCGGAAGAAATCTGTCTTCATAGGTTGAAGCTTCGGAAGACTTTGTCTCTTCAAGCTTCGGAAGACTTCATGTTTGGCTTCGGAAGATATTGGTCTTGGCTTCGGAAGAAATTACACTTAGAGTATTTTCTAATGCTTTGTGTAATTCTTCCGAAGCATTCTTCACTTCAGTACTTAGTGCATGTTGCTGAAACACTTAGGCAGTTTTGGGTTGCATCAGACTTCAGGAATCCTTACAGGGTTGTCAGCTCAACTGTGTGCAGGTTAATACCCTATGAGGAATGCACACAGGTGTTCAAATCTTTGTGATTGACCAGATGTATGGGGTCCTGTCGCTTAACCCTAGATGAATGCTGTGCTCTAGAGGGGGTTGCACATGACACGACCTAGATGAAAACGAAAGATAATAATGTACGAATGAACATGATGAGATAAAACTATTACTATATGTACGTACAATGTGTGATACGTTCAAGTCTGATATGATTTGAAAGAAGTAAGGGCTTTTTTAAACGAAAGATAAGTACGTTTTATTATAAACTAGAACTCACTCAACAACGCTAACTTTTATGTGTTTCCAGTTGGCAGGTAATGTTGCTTAAGATGGCACAGGCGGCTACTCAGCTCTTTTGGATGACATCTATTTTATAATGCTTTTGTGATGTAATGCAACATGTATTTTGTAACTTGATAACGATGTATTGTTTTGCAAAACTTTATAATGAAATGAGATGTCTATTTTGATGATTCCGCTACAATGTTTTTCTTTAACTTAATGAAAATATAGGTTTTATGTGCGATGATTGGCCAGTTGTAAGCGACCCGGAACGGGGCCTTACAAACGTTTTGTGTGGTGAGAAGGCCACCGATGGCACAACAGAAGACGAAACAGAAGCTGAAAACCATCGCCGTCGGTATCTCGAAACCCCAACTCCTTCTCTCAGAATCCGCAGCTCATAAACTAAGAAACTGACATCCTCATAAGATCAAATTGACATATATTGCATCACTTTATTATACAATATCAAGTTATACACATTACATAAATAATTGTAGATTAACTTTATTCATTCAAGTTACTTTATTAGATGAAATCATACTGTTTACATATTTTCTAAAGAAATTTTATTATTATAATAACTACAGAATTAAAGTTGTAGTTTAACTGATAATCATTAATCTTGGGTTGTTTTTCATTTTATCAAATGTATAAAAGATATTAAACCTAGTTAAATCCACACAAATTTACCCTAGTAAACTTCTAAAAGTTATTGTAAAAATAAGATCATTTCCACTCACAGATGTATAATAATATAGCGTGTGTGTGTATATTATAATCCAAATTATAATAAACATTAAACTATTATATTAAATATGAATATAAGGATTATTACTAATAAACATGTATTTACTTTTAATATCATGTCTACTTATTATTGTTGATCAGATAAAATAAAGTATATTATGAGATTAATTGTATTAATTTTTTTCCCTAAATAATTATCCGTATAACACCTTTTACGTTAATACGTTGAAACCATTTATTAATTACCACTGTTTGTTTTGTGACCTTTTAGATCAAACATAGCTAGTTACATTGTATTATGTTGCTACTTGTGCATACAAGTTCAACAATAGTCACTGTTGTTAGTAGTTGCCAAGATCCTATTAATTTTGAAGCTTATCCTAGTCAGACATAAAAAAAGAATAGAATGCACACTTGTAAAGAGAACTAAGAGAGCGTTTGGTTGGAAGAATGAAATGGAATTGAGAAAGTAATATAATTTTCAAACAAAATTATATTTGAGTGGGTAATAAAATATAAAACATAAAGAAATGTTTCACTTCAATTCCCTTGGTTGTGGGATTTCAAATTCTCTCTTTAGGTGAAAAGATTTTGAAATTCTACAACCAAACGAATTGAGATTAAACATTCTTTTGAGTTTTACATTTCATTACCCACTCAAACATAATTTTATTTGATAATTATACTAATTCTTAATTTCATTTCATTTCATTCCATATCATTCTTCCAACCAAAAGCTTCCTAAGGGTTTATGAATTGACTGATGGTGGTTCTTGGGATAATAGCACAAATGCAGCATGGTGATCGAGTGAATGGAGTGGGAGTGAGTTGGTGGGGGAACGGGTGAATCCTGAAACTACAGCTATAAATTGAAATGTAGGTCTGTAATTAATCAATTTATATATCAAAGAAGATTAATACTAGGCTTGATCAACAATCCAAAACTAGATGGAATCATTGAATTCAATATCAATACTAATGAAAAAATTGTTTTTATAAGTCACTTGTTATAATTTTAGAGCCATTAAATTTTATTTTTCTATTTCTCTCTTTTAATAAATATTATATTAATTACAAATTATATTATTTAATTATTTTCATATTATAAATATTTTTAATACATTAAAAAATGTTTCTAGAAATGCAATTTGTATAAAAATAACTTCTTTATAAAATATATTTTTTTCAAAAAAATATCTAACTTTCAAAAGACACAATATATTTTAAAACCTATGACTTTTAAAAAATAAAATTCTTATGAAACAAAAACAATTAAATTTCAAAGTTATAATAAAAAGTTATTAAAATGGTACTTTTTAAAAAGGTATGTTACGAAAAAATGTGTTTAAAAATCAACTTTTTTTTAGAAAAACAAAACAAAATTTTGAACAAAAGTTTACAAATGATATCGTTCTTTATCACTCGTACGTAATGTCAATCATATTTTATATCAAAAGATTGTTTTATAATTCATTAATTTTTTAATAACTATTTAATATTTTATTTATTAAACTCGTATAATACACGGGATACTAACCTAATAATATAATATAATATAATATGGCCAAAGACTTGCTTTTATAGTTTAAGCATCATAACATTTTATGAAAGAGTGTATAACTTGGTTGTTAAAACTTAAAACAGTTAATAGTTATTCACTCCTTAATTTATTTTCCAAATATTTTGACAATTTCCAAGAATTTGTAAAATTCTATTTTTGTGTGTTGCCCAATTTCTAAACCTTGTGTACCTGTCATGGCAAAGAAATCCTTCGACATCACTATATGCAAATTTAGCTTTTTAACCGAACTTGATTGTTTTACTTTTGTTAATTTCATCAAATCATTTACAACCGACTTCTCAAATATAAGCATACATACATGTTTTACATAAAACGATTACTTCTTATTGCTTGGTATCTCACACCCACACACACGGAAAATAAACGAAACAATATGGAAGACAAAAGATTTATAGCGGCTCGTTAACTATTATTGTAACACCCCCGTCCCAATGTGGAATAGGAGGTTACTTCAGATGTTAACAGAACATTATAAATTCAAACTAATATTTAAATTACGAACGTCAAATTAAAATATCAACTTATGAAGTCTAAAACCTCCACCAAAATAAATACTAAATCAAAAATTCAGGTCTTATGGAATAAAAGAAATAAATCTCCAAATATGTGTTCCAAACTCCTACTAGCTCTCATCACACAGTCCCGATCAATCCTGATTACCAGCCGCGAAAAACAAGAAAGCGGCTAAGCTACAAGCTCAGTGCGCGAATGTAGAGCAGAATAGACAAAATTATATATATATATATTATATATATATATATATACCTTTCACTTTTGTCTTCTTTATTAGCAATGACCTTATGTAATCATTTGAACTTCTATGTTGTATGTTTTCTCCTACAATCAGGACAAGGATTTCTTCAAATGTAAATGCAGTAGTTCAAGATGAACTATCAACTACTGTCACCGTCCTAAACTAACTCTCAAGCAACAAGGATGATATGAGCAATAATTAAATTTTATTAGCAACTCGAATCCCAACCGATCCTAACTGGGTTTCCTAACTGGGTTATGATCGAATTAAAGTTATTAAAGTGAACAATAAGTGAGCGACCTTTATCTCATTCCGGCATTGACCAATTGTTGAATAATAAACACCTTATTTAAAGCTAAATGTTTTAATACATCCTTCATCAAACGAAGTGTGCTCGTTCTCAATGTTATATGCTACACCCTTTGCTAACAAAAACCTTATCACTTCTACGACTTGCCTATGTAATAACTTCTAATTTGCACTGGACATCTTTTTTGGATATTTCCTAACAATGGTTCTTGTAGATTCTTTTCTAAAGATGATTTTCTATTTGCATCCTCTAGAACCTATGATCATGTTCATTGTACATCTTAGTTTTTATCTTTGGTCCTCTACCATAATAATAGCATACTAGAATGCAACTAGTAAAATAAGATTGATTAATAGTGAACAAACGCAACTGGACAGTCGCCCGAACTTGACGACTATTCTATGGAAAAACTATTAGGAGATCAATCCCATCTAAAGTAGCGGAATGAGATCATATTAGGGTTAAGATTGTCACACCCCGACTGACAGCAGAATCATCGGTCCAGACAAATGTGAATCGATTGCTCATAGCATATAGTAGTAAATAAATTGAAATAATATTAAAATTTATTTTCATTGTATAATATTAATCAAATGATACATTATAATAAACAATAATCCAAATAAAATATAACAAAAGCCTTTTATTTAAACTAGGTTCAAGTCCTAAATAAGCATGAAGAAGTCCATATATCAACATTCCTGAAATTATGTGAAAAAGTAACGAGTCAGCTAAGGAATTAGCCGGTGAGTAATTACAGGTTTGAATGCATATATAGATTGATTAAATGATTGAAAATAATTCAATTCATATGGCAATGTCAAGACTTATAATGCAATAGTGTAACATAAAAGAGAAACCAACACAATCAAACCTAATGATTTAATTGTCTCGATCCGCAGACGAAACCTTATAGAATGAATGTTTCTGGTTCCAATCACCACGCGTCTAAACAAATAGAATGAGTTTGTCAAACCAATAGATCCATCATTGCTATCGTGGTTGCATGAATTAATGATTGTATTATCATCAAGTATATCTGACTATGAACACATAATTACTTGTAATAATATATCATGTCTTGACTTGAATTTAGAATGAAAAAGAATAACAATGAATATCAATGATTGAATATTAAATAATATGATTTCCCCAAAATATAAAAAACATAAAAAGAACTATGAATACTCACTTGGTGTTTGAATAATAACAATGCTAGGTTAGACGCCAAGTTTCCTCACGGGTTAACCTAAGGAACGGTGTCTTAATTTAAAAATAATATAATGATGGAAGGCTAGATTGATTTGGACACTAGGGTTTCAATTTGAGATTTTGAGGTTTACAAATGAATTTAAAATATTGTATTTGATTTATTTTATAAATTGATTAAATATAATAGAATATTGAATTAGAAAACAAGATTAATATATATAACTAAAATATTTAGTCTAAAGCATTTAAATAAATTAGAGTGAGAAAGAGAAATTATCAATTTAATAATTAATTATGAAATAACTTGTGCATTTGTAATAACTCTTGATATTAAAATAAGTTTGAAATAACATATGTTTATTCTTTTTTTGAATAAATTTTATTAAGTTTGGAACTTGTAAATAAATTTATAGTGTTTTATAAAACATTTAATCCTTTAAAATTACAAAAATAAAGAAAGTTATATTCTTGTAAAACTTTCAGAATTAATTAATGATTTTTGAGATGGTTTAGTTAGCAAAATAACTTTTTATTAACAACATAATATAATAATAATTTTATGTAATTTAAAAATGGAAGGAAATTTGATTTAAAAACAATATGGTGTGCCCGGGGATCAAACCCGGGTCCGTTTTAGAGAAACTGTGATTGTTAACCAATTAGGCTAGAGCACGAATCTAATTATTCTTTTGAAATATGCTAAATCCATATTTCAGATTCATTGAGCTTGGATCTTGTAACACCCCGTTATTTTTTTAAAGTCAAAAAAAGAAGAATAAAGTGAAGAAAAAAAAAGAAAATACATTTTACCCAAGTTAAGGGGTAAAAAGTGTCAAAAAAGACAAAAAGTTTGAAAAAGTGGGTGTAAAGTGGGCATGGCCGCCCACTCCCTTCTCACACACCCAGATCTGTGTTTTTTAGAGAGAGAGAGAAACAACAAGCAGAAAACTCTCGGGTCTGAAGAGGAACAACAAGAAAAGTCGAATTCAAGGTAAGGAATTCATGGTTTTAAGTGTTTTTAACTACCCTTACCTCGGTTGTATGCTTATGTGTTTTGTATGTTCGGTTGTGTGTGTTTTTAGTGGGTTTCTAGGCGGTTGAATTCAATTACTGTCACACCCCCGCTTATAGCAGAAACACGATGATGTAACGGACCGAATCGTCATAACATATTGTTAGTTAATAGAGATGCAATAAATGATGAAAGTCAACGTGTCTGACGTCACCGGACATAAATGGAGACTTGTGCCATGGTTAGTCAGTTCCACGAAAAATATAGTCATACAAAACAAATAAGTATAAATCCCACAACCCGGGAATAAGTAACCAAAGTGTGAATGACAAGCAAATGTTAAATGCGGTTGTCAAAGGCATCCAAGTTTAAAATAATGTAAGACTAAGGTCAAGGCTAAGGCAGCTTTCCTAACAATCCTTAATGATTGTTACCTGAAAAGATATGCTCAAAATAGTCAACATAATGTTGGTGAGTTCGCAGGTTTAAATAATAAACAAAACTTGATGCTGTGTAATAGTTTAGTAGGACATGAGTGCATACAGTTCTAAGCAAGTAATATCACATGTAATCATGAGCATCACAACTAAACCTACGACGCACACAAAGAATTGTCGGAACATATTTGTAACATCATGTATTTTACGTTAATTAAAAGTTAAAGTCACTATAATCCTTGTATGGACCATTGTGCCTGATATAAAACTTATGGATTGCTTTTGCATATAGCTTTAATTTGTCTCTTAATTCTTTAAAATTATAATGATTATTATTATATAAATAATAATAATAATAATAATAATAATAATATAATAATAATAATAATAATAGATTATAATATTGAAGCTAATAATAATAATAATACTAGTAATGAAAATAACTTATAAACAAATTATTAACTTAAAATGTTTAAGATCTATTTAAGTTGGGGGGTTGTTTTTGCCATTTTATAAACTTGAAATGAAGTTTTTGCATAAAATAATAACAACTCAAATTCAAGGGGCCAAAGTGTGAATTTTAAAGTTTCAAATCCAACCCCACCCAGTTTAAACCCGGTGGACTCCGGCCAACACTCCGGCCGAAGTCCGGCGATGTTGAAACCTCCAAAATCCTTCGAATCGTGAACCCCAATAGTTTACAACCGCTTCAGGAACAAGAATCGAACCTTTTACTACAATTTAATTTGATTTTAAGGATTGTTATGAGCATCAAACATGAAACGGAAGTTCGACTTTAACCATAAAGCCGTTTGAGCATTTAATCCTAATTATAATTCAACCAAACTAACATAAACAATCACCTGACTATCGAAAATCAAATACAACTTTCAATTGCATCTGTAACACACAAACACGTCTCATTGGATTCACTCCAAAGTCGCGACCTGCACTTTAATTGAACATTGCCAATTCTCCAAATTAAACTGAAATTGATAAGGGGCTTTGGATCCAGAGCATCACTCGAATCTGTCCACGAGTTTAATTTGGTTTTCATACTCGTTTGACCACAATTTGAGTCAGGTCTTAGTTGCGGTTTGTTCATCGTCGTGTTCGAATTCGAATCATCTTCATTCAGGTAATTAAACACATCCACATAATCGTTTTAACATGGGGAATAAAAGCCCCATGAACCTGACCTGTAATTGAATCGAATTGGGGTTCAATTGGATCCAAGAACAAACTAGGGTTCCTGAGTTTGGGTTTTTTTGCAGATATGTGTTTTTAAGTTTTAATTACCGAGTGATACCAAGGCCACGGCCCTGGTTCACTGGTTAAGGCACTCGCCTCACACACATGAGGTCCCGGGTTCGAACCCGGGCACCACCATCTTATTTTTTTAAGGGGTTTTAGCCTAAAATAAATTCTAGAAAATTTTTAACAAATATACTAAATTCATTTAAAAACTTCAAATATTTTTAAAATCATCTAATTAATTTTCTAGAAATTTATTTCTTATAATATTTAATATTATTATTAATTATTCTAAACAAATGATATAATTAGTTCAATTTCTTATAAAATAGATTTTAAATATTGTTTAACTTATTAATCATTATTTGTTCAAATAATATATTTAGATTATTTCTTATAAGTTAAACTTAATATATTTTTTTAAATAGTATATTAACTCAAAACATAATCAAAATTTATCATGTTAGTTGGATCTAATTATTAACATCCCAAATTTCACTTAAAACCCTAGTTCTCGTTAAAACGTTAAACTTATTATAATTAAACTTTAACCTTGTAAATATATATAATTTTAGGTGCCTGGTGAAGAACTACATTGGATCACTGCTTATTACATTTCTTATTTAAATATCATCATTCTATACTATTGATCAGGTGAGTATTTCCATACCCTTTTTGCTTATTTTCACACTTTGGGGTGAAACATGTTAACTTATTATCATTGCACTTGTAAACTTATTTGAGACTTGTAATCTTTATGGCAATTCATCATGTAAAGTTATGGTTAGTTGAACTTTTGTGGTTACCATGTTATGGCGTTATATGTACAATCATTAACTATTGCTAGCCCAGCGAAGTCATAGATCTATGGGCAAGACAAGCCTGCTTTGGTTGATCCAAGTACACTTAGCTGATCGTATAATCTTGTAAACGTTTGAGACTTGTAAAACTTTGTCGAGGTTGATTGTTGCATTGTTCATAACATCCCTAATCACTTTATTCACTAACTTATGACTTGAATTTTCATCTTTTATATAATCTATGTATTTTAAAGCTATGGAATGCTCACCAACATTTTTATGTTGACCCTTTTATTTTTAACATGTTTCAGGAATACCTCAAGTATGTGTTCTACTCTTTGAAGCTTAGCACATCTAGGATTGGACCTAGAGATAAAACGGATGATCATGTTATTTGTAGCATTTTACATGATGTATTCCTTGTTGAAACTCTTGCTTGTAATGTTACAATTGAATCTTATGATTAATATATTTGGATTTAATAAATAGCGTTATGTGGCTGTGAACAATCGTAACCCTCACATCTCGACGTTTCCGCCGTCAAGGTTGGGGTGTGACAATATTCACCCTAGGGTCCGTTCCTGGCCAATGCCAGTCCCAACTAGTATACTAACAAACGAGGGTGGGGGTGTCAACCCAATAGTACTATCAATACCTGTACATCGACTCCAACACCAGAGTTAAATAGTTGTGAATACAGAACCATAAAGACAAATCATGCATGTACAAGATAAATACATACAAAAACAGTCCCAAAAGAATTGAATAAGTTCACAACATAAAAAGGGTGAGCATACTTTTTCCCCTAGTTTATAAATATTTAAAATGAAAACGGGGCCGCGAAACTTACCTTGATTAAATGAAAATAAATGAACAAAAGCGCTTCACCAGACGATGGCAACGAACAACCAAACACCTATAATGGTAGTAACTAAGTTTTTAGACATGTTCAACGGGAATAGATAAGTCTGATTGGTTTTAGTTCGGTTCAGGTCGATTCGGGTTCGAGGTGCAACTCACACACATAATATATTATTCATACCACACAACATACTATATTAGCAAAATAATAATAATAATAATAACAATAATAATAATAATAATAACAATAATAATAATAAGGATAGTAATAATAATAATAATAATAATAACACACACAATTACATAAACACAATATATATGCATGCACTTGAGCACACACATCACACTCATTATACACAATATTTGCATTCACACACAATAACGCGCGCGCACACACACACACACCACACACACACACACACACACACACATATATATATATATATATATATACTTATCTTCATCCAACACTCCCATATTTATATTTACATACACGTAGCTGTACACACACGCATACGATATCAACGTATACACACCAAACGCATCCATTCGTCGCGAACATAGCAGCCGAAGGCTGCTGCATTTGTTTCTCTTGAACGACACGCACACAACACACGATTAACAAACACCACGCACACGCGATCGACCACTCACATACATATACACACTCGTATACACACGCCATGCGCCCAAGGGTGGGTCATGCGCTTAAATAGTGCTCATGCGCCCAAGTGAAGAAAAGGCTAAGTGTGGACCATGCGCCTGAATAGTACCCATGCATCCCAAAGATTGAAACGGCTAAGTATTGGCCATGCGCCTAGACAGTGCCCATGCGCCCAAGTGCTTGAAACGACTACGTGTTGGTGATGCGCCTGAACAGGGCAGAAACGTCCAAACAGTGCCCATGCGCCCAAACGGTTTTATACTTAGAATTTTATGCTCATGTGCCTGGAAGGACCCATGCGCCCACTTTGGACTTGAGGTTTCTAAGTGGTTTTTAAGGGGTATAATGGGAAGATAAGCCTGGTTATAATGTGATGGCTTACGTTTTATGTGTGTTATGCATGTATGATGTGCCTGTATTGATGATGATGTATGTTTATGTTTATGTGTGTTCCTTATTATGTATGTATGTCTTCTCTTGGCTTTGCGTTGAACGTTAATGAATGTAATGAAAGTATTATGTAACGTAAAGTGGAAAATAATGAAAAGAGGAACGTAATGAATGAATGCGAGCATAAACGAATGAATGAGAGATAGGATGGCTTGCGAAAGAAAGAAAGGAGGTTCATGACTCACTGAGAGTCGTTAGCTCAACTGTGTGTGTATCATAGCGTGCGATCTTGGCTTACTCATAAGGGGACATAGACACAGTGGGAGTTCAGTTTTGGTAACTGCTCCGATACGTGCGATGTGGTATTTACTGTGTGCTATGTAGCGTGCGATTTTGGCTGCCTCATGTGGTTTTATGGCGTGCGATCTTGGCTAACCCATGGATGGCGTGTGATTTTGGCTAAAACCTGAGAGTTCTCACACACACAGGGAGCGTTGGTCTTCGTGACCACTCCGATGGTGCGATTGGTGCGATATGTGCGATGGACGGCATAAGGGTAGTGTGCGATTTTGGCTGCTTCATGTGGTTTTTATAGCGTGCGATCTTGGCTAACCATGAGATAGCGTGTGATTTTGGCTTCCTTATGTGTGCGATCCGTGTGATATGTACTTCGGGTACGATGAAGCGAAGGTGCGATAATGAATGAAAGAGGTCCTTGTCGCGTATCCCGATACTGTGTCAGTCTTCGGACATGAGTCGGGGGTTTGTGTGTCAGGCCCCGGCACAGATCAGCCTTCGGACATGAGTCGAGGGTATTGCATGAGACAGGATACAGTTTACGTACTCCGGTACTGTGTCAGTCTTCGGACATGAGTCGGGGGTTTGTAAGTAGGCCCCGGCACAGTATCAGTCTTCGGACATGAGTCGGGAGTATTGCATATGACGAAAGTGATGGATGATGAGATCCGTGTTGCGTATCCCGGTACTGTGTCAGTCTTCGGACATGAGTCGGGGGTTTGTTTGTCAAGCCCTGGTACAGTATCAGTCTTCGGACATGAGTCGAGGATATTGCATGAGACGATATAATGAGGTGAGCGGCTTTATGTTGCAACAGACTCGGATGGAGTTCAATCTCTGTGATTGACTCGTATGGGATCTTTGTTGCGTATCCCGGTGATGTGTCAGTCTTCGGACATGAGTCGGGGGTTTGTGAGCAGGCCCCGGCACAGCATCAGATTTCGAGCATGAGTCGGGGATCTTGCAAGAAACAAGATTCGAGTGATAAAGAGTAATGAACGAAAGATAATGTATGAAGGAACGAACGTATGAATGAACGTAAATGAATTATCGTAACAATGTATTGAATGGGATCCTTGTCATTCGACCTGAGTAATTGTGGCTGTGTGCCACGAAGAGGGTAAAGTCTGACCGGATCTGGAAAGAGAAATGAACGATAATATAATACGTTGAACGAACAAGTTAATGAACGTAATGACGAAGATAATGATGATATTATCTGTATGTACGTATGATGCGTGATAACGAATGATGTAAAGTATAGTATGTTTTGAAAGAAAGTAAAGAACGGTTTAACACAAAGAAAAGTATATTTTATTATAAAACTAGAACTCACTCAGTGTCGCTGACTTTTGTATGCATGATAGTTGGCAGGTATATGCTGATGCTGAGGAGTTGCAGGCATGAATGCATAAGCTACTAGGAGCATTTTAAGGCTGGCATCCGTATTTTGACATGTCATGTATTTGAGATGAAAATTAATGTTGTAAATGACATGTTTAGTTATAAACGAAAGTTTTAAATTCCGCTGCAAAATTAATGTACATTTTATAATGTTTTAAGTGCGATGAACCACCAGCTGTGAGGTGCCCGGGAACGGGGCCTTACACACACACACACACACATATATATATATATACACACACACACTAACACACGCCACAGATACCACACACACATACATGCATTATACATACATACATCATCTCACATACTCAATCATATATATATACATACATACACACCGATTCACACACACATCACACACACACTCACACACCCGATCAACACACACACACACGCTCGACACACACACACACACACACCCGATCAGCACACACACATACACGGTCGATATACGCACCCGATCAGCACATACACACGATCAGCACACACATGGTTCAAAGCACACAATATATATATACATACAAACGGTGCATACACGCAAGAATGAATTCAACCCGAAACCGAACGTCGACAAAAATAACCGAAACGAAACGTGACCAAACGAAGTTCACAACAATCGTTTACCTTCAGGTTGGCTGAACGGCGAAACGTTGACGACCGGTGGAAATCGGCGACGGTGAAACGGTGGTGTAGGGGTGAGAAGGAATTTCGACAATTCACGGCGGGGGGGGGGGGGGGGTTCACGCTAGGGTTCGACCGAGAGAAAGAAAGAATATTTATATATTATAATTATTTTACACTTAGGACCTTAGACTTTAAATTAATTAATCCCTCAAGTTTAGTTAAATAACAATTTAAACCCTGGACTTAATTATAATAATAATATTATTAACAATATTTACGGTAATAATAATAATAAAATAAATTTTATATTATTAGCGTTATTTAATATTAAGGTTGGCACGAAAGGGAGATACGATGAGATTTGGTTCAAAAACAAATTAATTACGCAAAAATAATAAATGCACGGAAAGATAATTAACGGATATCAAGTCAATTGACGGACCTGATAGTGACGGATGTCACAATTACAGACAAGTTTGGAAGAAGCCATACTCAAGAGCTGCAAAGGTGAGTTCTAGAACCCCTCTTTTACTGGTTTTTAACTGTTTTGGGGCTGAAAATACATAAATGTATGTTTTTATAAAACTAGGTTTTATACCCGTATGTTTGAATGTTTGTATGTTGCTGTTATGGTGTGATTCTGGACTGTGTTCATGCTTGATGATGTTATGGTTGCAGTTCTAAGGCTTAGAATGTAAGATTTAAGCTTAGAACATGAAAGATGAGATTTGGGGACTGAATCTAATGAATAGTGTGCCCTAGGCTGCTTATACGCCTAGGTAGTAGTTCATATGCCTAAGTTTAGAAAAAATGCTAAAGTGTTAACAAATGCGGATGGAAAGTCAATGCAGATGGAAAGTCAATGCGGATGAGTAAGTCATGTGACTGAGGAAATGCGGATGAGTAGTTCATACAACTGAACAAATGCGGATGAGTAAATTTAATGCGGATGAACAAATGTGGATAGTTCATGCGACTGAACAAATGCGGATGAGTAGTTTATGCGACTAAGGGAACTGCGGATAAACAAAGTTAATGCGGATGAACAAATGCGGATGAGTTAAGGTCAATGCGGATGAACAAATGTGAAGTTCATATGACCGAACAATGCGGATAAGTAAAGTTAATGCGGATGAAATAATGTGGATAAGTTCATGTGACTAAACAAATGCAGATGAGTAAAGTCAATGCGAATGAACAAATGCGGATGAGCATTGACAAATGCGGATGAGTAAAAGAAATGCGGATGAACAAAAAGGGAAATATGGATGAACACTTAGAATATTTTCTAACTTTTTGGGAAAAAAGTGAAATTTAGGCTTTGACTTAGGAGGTTCTCGAGGGCTATGTAAGTTGACTTTTAAGGTCATAGATGAGGTGGTGGGCATTGTATGATGTTGTTATGATGTATGGTTTATGCATATTGCATGATGGTATGTATGATGTATGTTATGTATGTATGATGATGCCTTGTATGGTGATGTTGTATGTGTATGTTAATGTTCCTGTTATGTATGTTTATCTTCCGTGGCTTTATGTTGTATGTTAATGAAATGAAAAGTATTATGTAATGTAAAGTGAAAGATAATGAAAAGAGGAACATAATGATAAGTGCATGCATTAATGAGAGAAAAAGTAAAGTAAGTCTTGCCAGCCTTGTATGTGGAAACACACCCAATGAAGCTATCCCAGAAGGATGCATACCGGGATCCGTCTTTATGGCGACCATCTGTATAGTGGTTACCCACCTCGGTGCTGGTGCCAGGCTATGCGCAGTGTGGAAGTCATTTATGATCTTCGGCCCAGTACCCGAGTTATGCATAATGTTGGGGGTGTAGTATACAGCGGTTTATAGTGGTTACCCACCTCGGTGTTGGTGCCAGGCTATGTGCAGTGTGGAAGTCATTTATGATCTTTGGCTCAGTACCCAAGTTATGCATAATATTGGGGGTGTAGTATACAGTGGTTTATAGTGGTTACCCACCTCGGTGCTGGTGTCAGGCTATGTGCAGTGTGGAAGTCATTTATGATCTTCGGCCTAGTACCCGAGTTATGCATAATGTTGGGGGTGTAGAATACAATTGGGATCTTTTTCGCTTACCTCGGTGCTGGTGCCAGGTTATGTGTAGTGTGGAAGTCAATTATGAACTTCGGCCTAGTACCCCATTTGTTTGGGGCATAGCTGATGACACTGATCCAGATAGTGATGAAAAATGTGATAAAGAAGGAAAGAGTTAAAGAAGGTATGTGGTGAATAGTAAAAGAAGATAATAATGATATTATATGTGTGTATGTACGATGTGTGATCACTTGTGATAGCAATAAAAATGCTTTAACAAATGAAAGGTAATGTAATGTTTTTATAAAACTAGAACTCACTCAGCAACGCTGACTTTTTATGCATTTTCTAGTTGGCAGGTAAGGTTGCTAAGGATGGCACGGGGCAACTACTCAACTCTTTTGGATGGCATCCAGATTTATAATGCTTTTGTGTTGAAATGTAACATGTTTTTTGTAATTTGATAACAATGTATGATTTGGCAAAAGCTTTTGTAATGCAATGAAATGGGTGTTTAAATGTTTCCGCTGCAATGTTTTTATCAAGTTAACGAAATTATATGTTTTATGAGTAATGATTGGCTAGCTGTAAGCGTTTTGGGAACGGGGCCTTACAAGTTAAGATGGGTGGACGTGTGTGAATCAAAGAACAAAGAGATGGATAATAATAATGTTATGATTTCATTGATGTTGACAAACAAGTTATAATAAGAATCATAGATGACTGGTGAAATCAAACCCACCAAAGGAGAGGATTTCTCCTTGGGTGGTGATTCACACCATGAGAAACACACATAAAAAGCCACATTTGCAAAAAGGCACTAGTTGGTCTATTTATATTAATATTACAACATGACCTAATTATGACTTTTCTAATTGTCTTGATCTTGTCTTTGTCATGTTATATTCTCTTGTATTGTTGTTTTTGTTGTAATCAACTTGGTCTCTGAACTTGTATAATAAGATCTTCAGTTGGCTATGATTATCATTTGGTAAGCTTCAGTTTATTACATTGTTGAACCCCAACAATACTCCCCCTAAACTGATGCTTGCCAAACCTTGAACTTGAAGATCTTCTCTGTCACATGTCTTCTTGATTGACTGATGTTCTGACACAATTCACTGATGTTATCCCCCTCAGATTAAGCTCCTTCTAATATATTTCTGACAAAGGTTAGAATCTCTTGAGAATACTCTTGGTATTGGATATGGGTTGTATCACTTTTGGATTACAGTTCATATCACAACTCAAGGATTAGAATGTATTAGGCATATGGTGAGGCTTTGAACTTCAATAAACTGCATCAAGAACACGAATCAATGTTAAACACACTTCCACTCTTTTGAAATAACTTGATAAATGACATTCTTCAGATAATCAGTACTCCTTGATTAAGTCTGGCTACATTCCGCTCAGTAGTCAGACACGGGTGCAAAATCTCATAAAAAAATGTGAGCCGAAGTATTTCAAAAAGAACATCTGGTAGTTGTACAAGTCCCTGGATGAATCTGTGAAAATGTGACCAAAGTTGATTTCTATACTTTTTTTCTTTCATGATAAAAATAGACGTGCCTGTTGGTTGCAATCATCCATATTCATGTTTTTCTTTTCTTTTTGAAGTCCTGTTCATCAGCTGTTCATAAGCATTTCTTGAAACACATCCGCATTTGTTTGCTAACTCATCCGCATTTGTTTGCAAAACATCCGCATTGTTTGCAAGGTATCCACATGTGATTTCAATGCAACCACATTTGATTTCAAAGCATCCGCATTTGTGCTTAAAGTACCCGCATTTGTTTACAAGTCAACCGCATTGGTAATAAGGCAGCTTCATCTGTTTGCCAAGTCATCCGCATTTGGTGGTAAGCTATCCGCATTTGTGTATAACACATCCGCATTTGTGTATGACACATTCGCATTTGCATATAACACATCCGCATTTATGAATAACACATCCGTATTTGTGTATAACACATCCGCATTTGATGATGATTCATCCGCATTTGTTTTTGTTCATCCGCATTTGTTTTTAGACTTGAACAAAAATGATTTCACACTGTAGTGTAGGTCGGGAAATCAGCAGTAGCTTCCATTTCTTCATCTTTTCTTTGTTTTTAGTGATAATCATGTTCAATTACATCGAATTTTGAAAGAATAATCCAGAGAATGATATATTTCTTCAAATCGTACCATATTAGAACAGATCTGATGATTTTTCTCTTGATTTTGAGATGAATAGATGGGTTTTCTATTTTTGATGATAATCTTGTCCAATTACATTGAATTTTGAAGGAATAATCATGAACATGTTCATGATTCTTCAAATCGTACCATAGTTGAACAGGTTTGTTGGTTTTTCTTCTGATTTTGGGAATAAACATATAGGTTTTTGATGAACAGGGACTTTCTTCTTCATTTTTCTTCTTTTCTTCATTTTTCTTCTTTTCTTCATTGTTCTTGATATCATTAAAGATGAAATCAAATCTGAAAAGTAGATAAATCTAGCAACCAACAACTCTGATATCATTTTGCTAAATCAATATTTCAGATTCATTGAGCTTGGATCTTAGGATTCATCCCGTTCAGATCTCGAAATCAAAATTAAGATGGGTGGACGTGTGTGAATCAAAGAACAAAGAGACGGATAATAATAATGTTATGATTTCATTGATGTTGACAAACAAGTTACAATGAGAATCATAGATGGTCGGAGAATCATAGATGGCCGTGAAATCAAATCCCCAAAGGAGAAGATTTCTCTTTGGGTGGTGATTCACACCATGAGAAACACACACAAAAAGCCACACTTGTAAAAATGCACTAGTAGGTCCATTTATATTAATATTACAACATGACGTAATTTTGACTTTTCTAATTGTCTTGATCTTGACTTTGTCATGTTGTATTGTCTTGTATTATTGTTTTTGTTGTAATCAACTTGGTCTTTGAACTTGTAAAATAAGATCTTCAGTTGGCTATGATTATCGTTTGGTAAGCTACAGTTTATTACATTGTTGAACCCCACTAATACTCCCCTTAAACTGATGCTTGCCAAACCTTAAACTTGAAGATATTCTTTGTCACATCTCTTCTTGATTAATGATATTCTGACACAATTCACTAATGTTCTCCCCTTAGATTAAGCTCCTCCTAATATATTTCTGACAAAGGTTAGAATCTCTTCAGAATACTTCTTGGTATTGGATATGGGTCGATTCATTTTTGGATTATAGTTCATATCACAACTCAAGGATTAGAATGTATTAGGCATATGGTGAGGCTTTGAACTTCAATAAATTGCATCAAGAACATGAATCAATATTGAACACACTTCCACTCTTTTGAAATAACTTGATAAATGACATTCTTCAAATAATGAGTACTCCCTTTATTAAAGTCCAGCTAATTATCCGCTCAGTAGTCAGACACAGGTGCAAAATATCATAAAAAAATGTGAGCCGAAGTATTTCAAAAAGGGCATCCGAAAGTTGTATAAGTCCCTGAATGAATCTGGGAAAAAATGACAAAAGTTTATTTCTATACTTTTTTTGCTTTAATGATCAAAATGGACGTGCCTGTTGGCTGCAGTCATCCATATTCATGTTTTTCTTTTTCTTTATGAAGTCCTGTTCATCATCTGTTTATAAGCCTTTCTTGCAACACATCCGCATTTATTTGCTAACTCATCCGCATTTGTTTGCAAAGTATCCACATTTGTTTGCAAGGTATCTGCATTTGATTTCAATGCATCCGCATTTGATTTCAAAGCATCCGCATTTGTGCTTAAAGTACCCGCATAATTAGTAATAAACTCTATAACTTTTTGTAAACTTCAAAATTTAATTCTTAGAAATTAAATGGTTTAAGTTTCATAATTCTTTATGAAGCCTCATAAGATTATAAAACAAATTCACTTCATAAATTAAAAACTTTAAACTAACATAATTATTGTATTTGAAACATTAAAATAAATTAAAGAACCATATAATGAATTTGATTTCCTACATTGACTCAAATGGATTTGGGTTCAGGTTATCAAATGGGTCAGATGTTACAAAGATAATCCTAAATCTAGTCACAAAAGAAGATGACAGCACAATAGACCTATTTGGTAGTGTTTATTAGACTCATCGGCAGTAGCACATAAAAAAGACAATCAAAACCCTATATACGGTGGCGAAACAAGGCGGAAACACCTATGGCAGCGATTGGTTTCTAATCAAGAGTTTACGAATTGTAAAATTAGTAATTTGGTTCCATTAGTGTGATATGTTTTTACAGGTTGAATATATGATTTAAAGTTGATTTATTCCATCAGAATAAGAATCAAATATAAAGTTAAATGTATTAAATTCTACATATTTTGTGGCTCTAAAATCATTGGTTTAATCTTATAATTTCTTACCAAGTTATCAATTTACTAGCTTTAGTGAACCCGTGTATTACACGGATTGAATAAATAAAATATTAAATATAATAAAAATTATTAATTATTAAATAATATGTGATTTAAATTATGTGTGAGTAAGTACTATAAGTATAAAACAATGATATCAAATTTTTAAAAATTTGTTTTATACTTCTTTGTTTTTACTAAAAAATAAATCAAACATTTCTTTTAAAAACAAAACACATTTAAAAATGTCATTTTTAAAATATATCATGTTTTAAAAAAGTATGATGTATGTTATAGAAATTTTTCTTTTTATAAAATTTATTTCTCTAGAAATATACAATAATAAAAAGATCTATTTCTTAATCTTTTTAAAAATAGCTTATAATCAAAAAATAAAATTAAATAATATAATTAGTAACTAACTGAGTTATTTAATAGGAGAGAGAAACGGAAAAATTTTGTTAAGAGTGAATATAACGTTGTCATGTGACATCTCTAATTACCATTTTATGTCATATGGCATCTTTATTTACCCTTTTATTATAATAAGAATATGCTTAATGTAGTGATAGTGCAACAAATGGTATCTCCAACCATACCTTGAATTTTTGTAATTAATAAATTACAGCAACAACCAACCTTATCATAACTAGTTCGGAAATCAAACCGGAAGTCTTATTCGTTTGGTGTTCGGACCGGATTTAAGAACCGGATAACGTCATAATTATATATATATATATATAGAGAGAGAGAGAGAGAGAGTAAATTACACGGAAGTCCTTGGGGTATGTGCGTACTACAACTTTAGCCTCTATTTTAATAAATTACAAATGGGGCCTGAACTATACATGATATGCATACCGACAGTCTTTGACAATAACTGAAGTTAACTTTATGTGTTAAGTCAATGAAAAATTATCAATATACCCCTGAATTTCAAAAATAATAATTTATAATTAAACCTAACTTACCCACACCCAAACCCACCTATCACACCTCACCCCTCCCTCCATCTTCTTCTCCCATCTTCATCTTCTTCACCTTCACCTTCACTTCACCTTCACCCTTACACGGAAGTCCTTGGGGTATGTGCGTACTACAACTTTAGCCTCTAGTTTTAATAAATTACAAATGAGGGCCTGAACTATACATGATATGCATACCGGCAGTCCTTGACACTACTGAAGTTAACTTTATGTGTTAAGTCGATGAAAAATTACCAAAATACCCCTGAATTTCAAAAATAATAATTTATAATTAAACCTAACTTACCCGCACCCAAACCCCGCCTATCACAACTCACCCCTCCCTCCATCTTCTTCTCCCATCTTTATCTTCTTCACCCTCACCCCCACCCTCACCCCTCACCCCTCACCCCTCACCCCTCACCTTCAACCTCAACCTCACCCTCACCCTCATTATCTCTCTCTCCCCCTCTCCTATTTTTCTCTCTTTCTCTCTCTCTTTCTTCAAATATGATGATTCAGCTTCTTATCGTGTTTAATGGTAGCAATGGGTGGCTTTCTAATTGGTGGTGGTGGATCAAGGGTGCAAGTAGCAACAATGGTGGTGGGTTAAGGGTGCTACGATGACGGTGGTGCTGAAGAGGGTGCTCTAGGATGACATTGGTGCTAAGAGGGCGCTCTAGGACGACGGTGTTGGTTAGCGACGACGGTGGTAGGTTAGTGACGACGGTGGTAGGTTGGTGACGACGGTGGTGGATTGGCGACGACAATGGTGGGTTGAGGGTGATGCAGTGACGGTGGGGTGGGTTAAGGGTGGTGGTGGGTTGTGGAGGTGGGTTAAGGTTATCGGTGTCGACATTGGTGGTGGGTTGAGGGTGCAAGCGGTGCGGTGGTGGGTTGAGAGTGGAGGCGGCGGTTGGTGTGGGTTGAGGGTAGAGGTGATGGTGGTGGGTGTTGCATGTGGAGAAGAAGATAAAAAGCAGGGTTTTTGTCTTTTTAAAAACACTGACAGAAAAAACGTAACCTTAGTTAGCATCGGGGACTGCCGGTGTGCATATCACGCATAGTCCAGGCCCTAATCTGTAGTTTATTGAAAGTAGAGACTAAAGTTGCAATACGTGCATAACACAGGGACTATCCGTGTAATTTACTCTATATATATAATTCAATATAAGTAATTCACATGAATATTTTATAGTGATGTGCTCCAAATTATACATAAAATCCTATCAAAAGCATATCAATTACTCTTTAATGTCTTCTTAAACAAACGATGAAAATGTACTTAAAAGTCTTAAATTGTGTTTCAGGTGTTTAAAAGGACAAGATGGACAAAAAGAACATATTTAGCAAGAAATTGAAGTAATCTGAGCTTTGGAGTCCAAGCATGGGGCCGTGACTCTTTAAGCACGCCCCCATGCTTTGCCAGAAACACACCCCGTGCTAAATTAACACACCCCGTGTCTGGACATCTGAAGGACAAAGTATTGTCCCCTAAAAGTAGACATGGGACCGTGCCTTTTAGGCACGGGGCCATGCCCCACCTCCAACACGGAGCCGTGCCTGACACAACCGCATGTACGAGCCGACCAACTTTCGTAAGCATGTACTAGCACGGGGTCATGCTTAAACACTCCAGAAAGCCTATAAATAGAAGCCTAAGTTCAGCATTTTTGCTAAGCTTTGGTGGAAGAGTTACTCTGCAGAACTCTCTCTGGAATCAAGACTTCAAGATCATTTGGAGGCTCGGGAGATGCATGAAACACTTGGAAGAAGCTCGGGATCGTCTAAACGCCATCCATTGTGGATTATCGGTTTGATTGTTCCATTTCACCGATGATTACATATCTATCTTCTTTGTTATATGTTGTTATGTTCAAGCTCATTATGAGCTAAACTCTTTGTATCATCCTAATCGAATGAAACTTATGTAATTTGTGATGAACTAATGGTGTGATAAATATTATGTTAATGTTATGGTGGTCTTGGGAAAACTATTGATGGGTAGCATCTACATTTGAACGGGAAGTTATAAATGTATGGTTTGTGATTGTGATCGTCATACAAAGTTGAAAAACCGTATGATTAACTTTCATTCGCGAAACCTGTCTTCATTACAAATCAATGGCTAATGAACTAGAAATGGTTATTAGAAATCATATCACTTTAACTTTCTGATCATTTGAGGGTTTCCTTTTATTTGTTCGGAACTTCGGTAATTGTTATGGTTTTCTAAAATTAATGGTATGTTAGGAAGGAACCTGATCAACTCTCTTTTTGACATTAAGTTATGTTTTCAGAAATCGTATGTCAAATAGGTCACAAAAGATTTACCTACATTACTAGGGCTTTGATCTGAGCAGTAAAACTCAGCCTGACAGGATCAAGTCACTACGGCAGCAGGATAGACGAGAAATCGTGCCAGCTCATCTTTATAAACATTAACATAATTACATTAATCCATATCTTTGAATCACACCATCCATTCATCACGGTTATATAAGTGGAATCTAATTAGGATGATAACTTTTATTTCCCTGGTTTTAAATCCAAACGCTTCAAATCTTAGTTTACTTCCTTTTCATTATTGTTTATTTTTAAATCCTAGAAATCTTTCCAATGCAAAGTATCATTTTCTTTAACAAAAACCAAATCTGATAGTCAAACATCAAGTTTGTTGAGTAGGCTAGGTGTAACACCCGGTTTTTTTAAAAGACAAGAAATAAAGAATAAAAGAAAGAAAGGGCAATTAAGTCCAAGTGGATGGACTAAAAGTGTAAAAAAGACAAAAATCTTGTAAAGTTGGTGTAAAGGTGGGCATGGCCGCACCCTCTTTTCACATCACCATCTTCTTCAGTTTGAGAGAGAGAGAGAGAGAGAGAGAATAGAGAACTCTCGGTATTCAAAACAAGAAAAAGAAGTGGGCGAATTCAATGTAAGAATTCACGGTTGTATGTGTTTATGACGGGTTTATCCCGGGTATGTGCTCTTGTGCTTATGTGCTTGTGTTGTGTTCGATGTGTGCGTATGGTGTTGATTTTAGGTGTTTTGGGACTCTTTGCAAGCGGGTTCAAAGGAAGAAACACCCAAGTTGCATCAGTTGAGTTCTAGACCCCGGTTTTACTTGTTTTAAATGAATCTTTGGGGCTGAAAATGTATTAAAATGGTTTTATAAAGTTTATGTATGTTTACCTGTGTGCATTGTGCATGAATGAATGTGATTCTTGTATGCTTATAGGTTATTCATGCTAGAATAGCCACATTAAGCTTAGAACAGACAGATTCGATGATTTGGGTTGAAAACACACTGGAAACATATAGTACAGAAGGTCCATGCGCCTAAATAAGGTTCATGCATGATATGATTGATTATGATTGTTCCTTATTATAGTTATTGCTATTATTATTATTACCCATAGTATGTGATTTTACGTGGTATGTTATTATCGTAACGTAAAGTATTTCGTAATAATAAAGTGAAAGAGCAATAAAGAAAGAAGAGGAACATTAATAAAATGTTAACAAGTCTTGCAAGCTTACAGGAGGGACACGACCGTGTTGTCGTTAGCTCAACTGTGCTGCGGGTTAGCTACCCTTTTATGCACACAGGGTCAATCAATTGAGATTGGCAGGACCTCTGTAGCGTGTCCTGGGTGATTGGGTCGGCCTTGTACATAGTACACAGACCCTTTCGGGGGATACAGTTACCCTTTCGGGGGATATAGTTGACCCTTTCGGGGAATACAGTTACCCTTTCGGGGGATATAGTTGACCCTTTCGAGGGATACAGTTGACCCTTTCGAGGGATATAGATGGCCCATCACCCGTTTTCCATCGTGCATATAGTTGGGGTACTGCTCACTGGTCCATACAGAAAGTGAAACATAAAGCTAAAGTTTACAGACAAGGCATACAGTATAGAGATCAAACATTATTTGTTCATATAGTTGATGCGTGCTCGTATATACAGTACAGAGTTGTATTTTACAGAAAAGAGTATTTTCTTATATAACATATAGAAAGTATTTTATTACTTTAAAAAACTAGAGCTCACTCAGCAACGCTGACTTTTATACATTTTCAGTTGGCAGGTAATCATTGCTGAGGATGGCACGAGAGTGAAGCTACTCGGCAAGGAAAGACTGACATCCCTTCGTATTCTATGTTGCTGTTGTTTTGTAATGCATATAAACAATTCTTTTGTAATCAGTTAAACGATGATGTATTGCTTAACAACAGGGGTTTAAATGGAATGAATGGCTTTTGATAAACATATTCCGCTGCACAAGCTCGTTTATTTGTAATGATTAATGTTTTAATTGCTATGAATGACCAACTGTGAGGTTTCCGGGATCGGGGCCTTACACTAGGTGTGTCCACGAATTGATACTCGGTTCTTACCAATACTATATTACCACACGACAGGTACACTGCCTTTTGTGTGTGCGGTTTAGTATTAGTAATAACCAATTAAAACTGAATCTGAGCAATAAATATTTATCAAAATATATATACTATCCGCACACATTGATAGTTATATATAAAAATCAACAATATTATACATCCAACACTGAAATTCATCATTCGACATGCCCGTTAAACCCATTAAAATAAAAACAACTAAAAAATAGAAAATCCAGATCCAGTTCAAAGCGGCCGGTTCTTGAAGACAGAAACGATCGGGAGTGGATCGGATTTATGGCCCAACCGAATCCGATCCGGTCATGACAACAACAGGGATCGTTATTCTTGAATCCATTCCCTACTAATCATTCTATTTCTAGTGGCATTAGAATCGGATCAAAACAACAATAGTAAATATTAATTGCTTATCATAATTTCTTTATTCTTGAATCTGTTACCTACTAATCTTTTTATTCCTAAGAATAAGAATGCTTGTGTTGCTGATGTTTTATTTTTAAAAATTGATAATCACGTAGATATATTTATCGTAGATGTTGGACAAAAAAAACAAACCTGTTTGATGTTGATGTTGTTTTATTCATTCTTCATTCTTGTACTCAGTTAATTTACATAGCTGATCAAATGGATTAAAATGCTGCTTCTACGAATCTCAAATTCTGCCAAGAAAGATCGATTATTGTTCAAACCGATTTAGTTACTACCTCTTTGAATCTCATCTTCAAACAAGAACGATTTTAGGTTGTTGGTAGTTGATTTCTTTTGTGATAATGTTTGAATTGTATTATTAAATTAGATTCTTTTAAGTGACGCTATCAAAATTTTAATCTTGACTGCGAAAATCTATCCTAATAATCATTTACACTTTTTCATACATTTCATTCTTACATTTACTCTTCCATTACTTTCCCGCCTAAACTATCAAATTTATTAAAAAAAATCTAATAACTAATCGCAATTTATTTCTCTTTCTCTTTCTATATTATAAATCTAAGTTTTTCTTTAATCAATAATACTACAAAGATATTTTTATTAAAATAAAAACTAAGTATTTTGATTAAAAAATACACTATTTCAAAAAAAAATCTAGAACTATGACTTTTTTTGTAAAACAACAAAACTTTTATAAGTAATGAAACTATTTCAAAATCATTCATTTTATAGAATAAAATTTTTATATAAAAAATTACAAAACAAACCCGGAATTTTTAAACAGCTAAGTATTGATAAAAACAATTTTTTATCAATGCAATTATTTTTTAAAACAAAAGTTTTAGAAATAATAAAACTGTTTTATCAATTAATCGAAGTACAAACTCATACGTAATTTCAGTTATATTTTATATCAAAATAATGTTTCACAGTTATTAACTCTTCATTAATAAATATTTAGTATTTTTTTTATTTAACACGTATACACGGGGTTATACCCTAGTATTAAAATAAGGAAGAATTACATATACCCCTATAAACTTCATTAATTACATTAATACCCAACTTAAAATTTGAATCACATATATTCTCTCGTAAAACTTAGTTAATTATATACTACTCAACTTAAAAGTTTAATTACATATGTCTTCTTCTAAGACTTAGTTATTACATATATACCTAAACTTAAAGTTTAATTACATATATCTGTTTTACTAGACATAAATATTACATATTTGTCTATTTGATTATACAAGTTGTATATATACTAATATTTTTTCTATTAAATATAAATGGATAAATATGTAATATTTATGTTTAATAAAGCAGATATATGTAATTAAACTTTTAGTTCGAGTATAAATGTAATTAATTAAGTTTTAGAAGCGGATATATGTAATTAAACTTTTAATTTAGGTATGTATGTAATTAACTAAATTTTACAAGGAGATATATGTAATTAAAAATTTTAATTGAGTACATATGTAAGTAATAAAATTTATAGGGGGATATACTTAATTCTTCCTTAAAATAAAATTCTAATGGTAAAGTGGAAAACACTTTTTTTAGTTGGAGCTCAACGGTTCGATGCTTCTATTGAACCAAATCTTATGTGTTTTCTTTTTATGAAATTAAACCCAATAAAATCAATGCCATGGTGTTTGATCTCGTTAGTTTCGTTGCATCAATACCATTTCAATTTGCATCATATGACAATTTCTCCGGTCTTCTTTTGTAAGATCAATTCCCACAATTTAATTTGTTTATTTGCTAGTTCTAACTTCTTAATTCTCATGAACAAATAACTTGTATATATTGATCGAAAACTTTATGTGATACCTATTTTAAGCATCGCCATGTTCAGATGCCAAAATTAACAAGATTTGTTACTTTTGAGAATATAAATTATAATGTTATTCTATTGTATATTTACTATGTCATCCGGTCCGATTCGAAAATTGTACAACTCTAGTTGATACATACTAACATCAAAACCCAATAAAAACATATAATGTCTGACCACGCTAGTGTTTATTACTCCAATATAAACCAGCAACCACATAAAGTCCAACAACGGCAATAAAAATGGAAACAATTCGGCCATTTAAAATATAATACAACACTATTTTAATACAACACTTTAAAATAAGTGTTAGCATCTAAATTTTACAATGTAACCGTTCTAACAAAAATGGTTTTAAGAAAAAAGTTCCTACTTTTTAGCAAATTCTAAACTTTTAATTATAAGGGTTGCAAATAGATATAATTTTACAACTTTTTATGAAAATGTTGCATCAGATCTTTTAATACAACATTTATGTCCAATAAGTTGTATTAGATTCTAATACAACTGATTTAAAAAAGATGCTTTTAGAATATCATATTAGGCCTATTTTCTATAGTAGTGTATAGATTTTATTCCTCAATTGCAACTACATGCATAATATCCTTGTTAAATTTTAAAATCAAACACTTTTAGCATGCTCTAAACATCAATTATAATATTTTTAAGCTAGTATAAACGAAACGATCTTGTATCAGATTCACTATTATGATATTTTTAAGCTAGAATGAATTAAACGGTCTTGTATCAGATTCACTATTGAAAACGCCATTTCTACTCAAATAGCGAAGAGCACTCATAAAATTTGGCTTATGTTTTTTACTACTTCAGTTTGATAAGATTTTGAGTCTTGGATTTCTTCGATTTAAATACAAATTTATAACATATTTTCTCATATAATGCGTTTTTATGGATTTATTTCTAATTAAGTTTTATTAAAATTACATGATAAATTGAGGGACATATTACATGTCGTGAAATTTTTTCCCCCAGACGATATAAACATTGGTATTATAGATGGATATAAAACCAATATTTATATCTAAAAAGAGAAAAATTGCATCTCAAACAAATAAGATGCAAAAGAAACAATCATAACATGTAATCATAGTCTGCTAGAGCCGATCAACCTCGTCAGCCCGAAGGTAATGGCCATAGCCATCCACCCTCCAACTAGAACTCTAAAACAAGACTTCACCACAGGAGTCCTCCCTAGAAAAGCCCCATCCATCCGAAAACCACTAGTGCAATAGTGACCGCAGCCACCACCACAGTCAGTCTCACCTGATGGTTCACAATGAAAGAAGCCGCTAGTAAAGGCACCATTGCGCCAAATGTGAACGCAATCGCTGATGCTGCAGCCGCCTGCATTGGGTTTGGCAGCTTTTCACCCTCGCTTTCTTCATTATTTGCTCCATTTCGTTTCATCTGAGACACCTCTACGTCAAGCTGAGATGATACTGATACAAATTCTCCAATTGCCATACTACACGCACCAGCAACTAGACCAGCAAATCCTGTCAGAACCATGGGTTTCACATCATGTTTAACTGCTCCAATACCCATCATCAGAGACGCGACTGAAACTAAACCATCGTTTGCTCCTAGGACTGCGGCACGAAGCCATTGTCCCCTTTGTGAGTAGTCAAAACTTTCATCTGTAGATTTGTTTTCAGGAATTGGAATGTTAATATTATTTGGTGCAGCCATGAAGGTGAACTAATAATAAAAGAGAACTTTTAGATGAGAAATTTATGAGGAATGTTGCTTGTGAAAGGCATAAGTTAATTATATATAGAGGTGCTTTAACGGCCTAATTATTAGTCACATCATATGTGCAAGAGTGACTCATCAATGTGACTCAAGCACCCCTTGTTTTCCTTCTCTTTTTCTTATCGTTAATGTAAACAGCTTAAACAAATTATTTTCCTTTTTTACTCCATAACCAATTATGGAAAACAGATCATTTTGGACTATCTTATAGATGATAATGGTCGATTCTAATGTATAAAGTTAACAAAATATTAATTGTAAAAAGGAATTGGGTCAATGAGTTTGTTTAACTAAGTTATATTTAGGTGTTTACAACCTCTAATAATATAGTATTGAAAAGTATGGTATTGTTTTTAATAACCAAATGGGTAAATGAAGTGTCATATCAACCTACTCACGATTAAGCCCCTTGCAGTATCAATATTAATCTAGGTCATATGTAGCCTGATGGCTAAAACATTCAAGAAATGAAGGATAATTATAGACAGCCAATCAAAAAAAACCTTTAATTTAAATAGTTATGTCTTGAGTCACACCAACAGTTACTAATGGAATCCATATACTAGAAACATTGGGTTTCGTCACTATACAATGTTAGCGTGTTAGTTGGAATTGTAGGCAAATATATGTAGTTAGTTCATTGGTTTATTTGTTGCCTCGTCTAGCCCTGGGGACTCGTGGTCACACATCTATAGTAAATTTGGTATATTTTGTGTTTTCCGGTTAGACTTGTAAATTGTGACTATATAATGCATTTTATTTGAAATATATAGAAATGTAGTATAACTTATTTAAGAGATGTGGAAATTTAAAATTTAGTTCACTTGTTAATTGTTATGACCTATTTGTGGTTTTG
This sequence comes from Flaveria trinervia, assembly GCA_025506515.1. Taxonomy (NCBI): domain Eukaryota; kingdom Viridiplantae; phylum Streptophyta; class Magnoliopsida; order Asterales; family Asteraceae; genus Flaveria; species Flaveria trinervia. The sequence continues at coordinate 119,121 of JACCIX010000679.1, forward strand.
TTTAACTTAACCAAATCACTAATACGTTATAATGCCCATTAGGGCCTAACAGTATACTACTTATCATAAGCATATGTACTAACATAAGAAATGCATGTGTTATCTTCTAATATTGTAGATATGTGCAATATAAACAACTCACTAATGGAATCACAAACATTAATGAGAAAAATCAAAATGACTTGTTTTTTTTTAATGGTCAACTAGTAAAGTCCGGCTACCTGGGGAACGCCAATGGTGAAAAGACACCCCAAAATGTCTTGTTATGACCCAATGTTGACAGCTTAATAATCCTCGCTACAAGATTCGTTGGTGTTCCGTTGAAAGGACTACTTTCGACGACTTTCCAAAAGACGTTGATCGGTCGGTAATGTGGTCCGTTGATGATCTCACAATAAGTTTAGTAGGTAAAATGTCAAAAAAGAGATTAACCTAGAGTGATTTTCCCGATGAAAGGTCACAACCGATTGCCGACGGATTTGCCTGTTGGTGATACTCTTTTCTTTTGTCATGTGTAAATCATAAGGATTGATTCCATGTGTATTAGTCAAATCAAGTATTCAAGATATCTAATTAAAAGCACAACTTAAAGCTATAACTATTGATCAAGATTATGATCTTAATAGAATGTTTGCGGAGAACATGATGCTTCTTTCACAACTAATATGTTTCTTCAAATCATAGCATACTAGATAAGGACGCAACAAATCGCTAGGAAGGTGGAGGCCTGTGTAGGATGGCACTTGTACAGTTGCACAAAGGTTGACGGGTAGGATATGGAATCTAAAGCCAATTTCATTAACTACACTGCCAGAAGTGTGCTTCCACACTAAAGTTGTAAACTTCAAAAATATTAATCTATTAGACAATTATTGAATATAACCCAATACATGTGCAAAATATATTGGTGGACAGTGAAAAACTTTAACTTTAAACTAACTGATCAGTTTACTGTAGACGAAGATCACGTATAATATTATGCCATCAACTTGCAGAATAACCCAAGGCCTTCTTTTGTCACTTCCATGTATAGAATATTTGGAATCATTGTCCACAATGCTATATATTCATTCATCTAGAGTTTTGTTTTTGGTATTACTTATTATTAGTTTGTTTAAATCATCTGTAGCAAACATTCTTCAATGGAACTTCATAAGCTATATTGCTTTAAAAATCACCCCTACCTTTGCATATAGCCGCATAAACTCTTTTAAGTAAACTTATAATTTATTTACGTGAATCAATTTATGAACATGAAGGGTATTTATTCAAGCATCAATCAGGAAAGGGGAACTTTCTTTTGACAGATATGACATGCAATTATAATGTCAGAGTTGCTGCAAAAGAACTAGTTCTTGTGGCATCTGAATCTATCAACAAATAAATCAGTGAAAAAATAAAATTGCGAGACTCGACGACAAACAAAGGGTACACATGTCACCTGTTAATGGAAGATCCAATCATGATGCTCCCTGTGTGGCCGTGTGTTGAAAGTATGAAGGCCCGAGGTATGATGGTGGAAGGCTGATACAGATGCACACTTTGCGAACTTATGCGTGTGATAATGGAAGGGGAAGACTGAAGAGTATATAGTCGTCCATAAGTAAAGCTTGATTAATACATGTCACAAAAATTAAAGATTATGGAATCCACTCGACTGCCACAATTCATTGCATATAGATTTAAAGCTATAAACATAAAGTTTCGGGTGTAAACGAAATCACAGATATATATCCGCAAAATGAAAGATTTCAATCCTTACGTATACACTTTGTGGGATGCTCCTATTGGCGATTGATATTTGATTGAAACTCATTTCGGTTGGTGTTGGGGTAGATGAGGTGTGGGACATAAGAGACATCAAAATAAATGAATGGAATGTCGAATGCACACCACCAACAACATAAAGATGATTGATAAAGGAGAAGGCAACTTTCCTTAGAACTACTTTAGGTTGACCAGGACACAATAAGCAGTGGTGTTACATAAAAGAGTATACTAATTTATATCGTGCCATATTCACAAATAACTAACTCAAAGTAAAAACATAAATAAAAGGTATTCAAAAAGAAGTATAGGATGTTGAGCCCAGGATTGATTATAGAATATGATCATGCGATGAACATTTGATCACGAGTATGCACAAAAGTGTGTAGTGATGATTCAGTGATAACAAGGACAAAGTTTGACGTACACACTGAATTCACACATACAAGTGTCATATAACATGGGTATTTATACCCACCTACGATGATGGTTTAATAACTACCTTTTAACTGAGAAAACTAGCAGTCGACACATTTAATCTGCAGTTTGACTTTACCAGTTTGGCTTTTCTAATTTCTTGATTATTTACATTCTAACATGGGATTAAGCTGTGTGTTTTCTTCTCATCCCATTGATTGCTTCCATCAGTCTTGTAGATTCTATATGACATGGACCGATGAACATCTCCTTTTGATCTTGTATAAAATTACTTTAAGATCAATTATATACTTTGGTGGTTCGCTTAAAATGTTTACTTGAAAAAATCAAAAGAGAACAAGCATGTGTTTTTAGTAATGTGTGTACTAGAAATCTGTATGTTATACGGACTAAAGACCTGGGAACAATCATAATTTTGGTAGAAAGGACAATCCTCTGTGAAGGGAATGTGAATGTGAGTTGGCAATTAAAAACTTTTACATTTATTTGGTTACCATTACTAGTGACTCACTATTTAGAATATCTAGTATCGTAGTTATTACAATCGATATTGTCCAAAATCCAACAATCGATATCCTCCGAAATCCATGAAAATGGAAGGTAAAAAAATAATGTTATCTATTGGTAATTACTAATGTAGCCGTAGATACCATTGATAATTCCTTAGTATCGTTCAAGAAAAGATTTCAGAAAAAAGTTGTGGTGAGGCGTTTCAGTCGATCATTTGAGGGTAAGTTGTGATAGAATTTCCTTCGGTGATTTGCCACCAACTTGAAGTAATATTCCCATGATAAGACCTTTCAAGTTAGGGAGGAACTTTGCATCGAATAAAAATCAAAAGGATTTTTGAAAAGCCATAATTAAGTAAAATTTGAGCTCCTATACCGGAAGACGTTGTTAATCATTCAAAAGATTCATGTTATGTACATTGAAAAGAATGTATTTGATCATATCATTTAAATTGTGATGGACACACCCAAAATGACAAACAACGAAAATGCAAAGAAGGTTGCAGAGGTATATATTATGCTTGACCGATATCCGTCTTGATTTTCATGCATAGAAACAAACTAGCGAAACCATAAGCATCATATAGACTAAACAAATAATGCTGATACGCTTTGTGATTATGCAAAGAGAGAGGAGGGTTGTAAAAGTTAACATGTGCAAAAAATGCACCTAGGATTACCGGAAAAAGTAACTGATGATCAATATTTGTTGCCAAACCTAGATATTTTCTTTAGAAAACATATGATGATAGTAATCAAGATAAAGTACCCACAAAAAAATTGTAAATCTTTTTCGTCGTAACAACCAAATTTAAGTATACTAATTCGTTCTTTAAGATCAAGGCAAAATCGCAAGCTGTAAGCTAAAACCATTTAAGTTGTACTCACAATAAATCTTTACGAGGGAACATGGTGCTACTAAGACAACTAATTCAATATGTTTCACAATACCTTAGCATACTAGATAAGGACACAACAAATCACTAGGAAGGTGGATGCTTGTGTAGGATGGCACTTGCATAAAGAAATGATGGGATGGATTTGGGGAATCTAATGCAATGTCAATTAAATTAAAAGGAGGATACATCACACTGAAGATGTAAAGTTTAACATTCACTTAATAATAAGTAGAGGAATGTGGAATATAACCCGGAATATTCTTGTCCTACTTATCTCTCAACCTAGATACATTGAGAAGCTTTAACATCGAACTCATAAGTTTACATGTGTAACAACCCGAATAATAATATGTTGCAACTTTTTTATGTCATTCAAAAAAAGTTTATACAAAGCAGGATAAAAAAATTGTAAAGAATAAAAAGGAAAAAAAACGGAACTATGAACATACATATATAAACACTCACTCGTATACCATAGACATGCAACCATAAAGTGGGTTTTGCTTAAAAATAACGGGTCTTTCATTAAACAAATTTACTTGTTAAGACTATATGGAAATTAATAACAGCTTGATGGGAGAAAAAGAGGGAAAATAACTCTTGTCTTAAACTTTTTAGTGAACTACTTGTTCCATCGATTCATTCAACCATACATAATTAAAAATTCTTAAATTAAAAACTATATCATAAAATCAAAATTTATTATCAGTAGTATAAGTATATATAATATTGTCCCATTCTCATCACAATCAAACGTTTGTTAGTAAAAACTCACTTTGTAGTAAAACGGGCAAAAATATATATATATATATATATATATATATATATTATATATATATATATATATATATAGGAATGAGATCATTTAAAAACCCATAGAAATTATAATAACCCTTGATTTAATATAAAATATAAAAGATTTCATTTGGATGGCTAAGATGAGATCAAAAGTGATATTGTTATTTTATGTTTGTCCTTTTTCTAAAAAACAATTGTCATGTCAGATTGATTTCTTCTCTTTCTTTTTAATATTGATTAAAACCTTCAAAATAAATTTAAGAAACCCCATCTTTCATCAAAATGTAAATCATCTCAACACCATTTCAATTTGGATCGTTCATGTCTGAACCACTCGTCTCTACCACTACGTTCTTCTCACCACACATCGCCCACCATCGTCTCCCCGTCAACGAGAACAACACCCTGAGTTGGAGATAATCTAGAGAGAGAAACTAGAGAGAGAAAGCTTTAACCTACATCAATGGTGTTCTTATCTTTCTTATTCGTCCCTGTCAACGAGAATAACATCCAAGTTGGAGATAATGCAGAGAGAGAAACTAGAGAGAGAAAGCTTCAACCTACATCAATGGTGTTCTTAGCCTTTTTCTTTTCATTGGCCATCTTCAAATGTTATTAGTTTGAGAGACACCAACCTGATTTGGTGGTGAACTCAGTTGACCAGTCAGACTTCTCTACACTAACATGATTTGGTGGTGTAAGCATTAGAACTTTACACTCAAAATAAACATAATCTAATTTATTTGTAAGTTATTGTTTCCGTTATATGAACTTTATTGTAACAAACTATTGTGCTTATGATGTTTATACATTTATGTTTATTTTTATGCTTGATTATGGGTATTTCTGTTGCTAATACACTATGTTTCATTGTTTTTCATATGTTCTAGTTTACATTGATTTAATTTCGTTACAGTGGTGCAATTTTGTTACTTTGGTTTCAATATAATGTAATTTTAGTATACTAGCATAATTACAGTGGTGTAGTTTTTTATTTTTAGTTCAGTTAATTTACATTAATGTAATTACCTTGGTGTTCTTTTTGTTACAACGTAGTTTTTTTTTGTTAAATTTCGGTGTTAAAATTTTGTTACAATGTTTTGTTATAGCGTAGTGTTTGATGTAACTCACTGTAAGTAACCAAAAATATGTTGTAATTTAGTGTAAGCATTAGAACTTTACACTCAAAATAAACATAATATAATTTATTTGTAAGTTATTGTTTCCGTTACATGAACTTTATTGTAACAAACTATTGTGTTTATGATGTTTATACATTTATGTTGCACTATATTCCATCACCGTAGAAAACTACATCCATCATGTTAGTGTAGTGTAACCCTTAGTTATATTAGTGTAATCATGGTTGTTAAATCAATGTAACGTTTAAGAACGTAGCATATTAGGATTTGAATTCATATAAACATACTGTAATTTTATATGTTCATATAAACATCATGTTAGTGTAGGGACACTAAGTGGTGGTGGTTGAATTCATATAAACATCATTTTAGTGAAGGGACACTAATTTTATATTTATTTATATTAACGTAACACTAAGTTGCATCAATATAATTACCCCATGTTTACATTAGTTTACTAGATGATAAGGGATCTTTGTCAGTTTGGTATAGCATTTAAAAAATATGAGGTAATTCGATGTATTTTATTGTAAATAATTACAATATAAAGTAATTAACTGTAAGTATTAGTATTTTGCACTCAAATGGATTGTAAGTAAAAAAATATAATGTAAGGAATTACAATATGATGTAATTCGCTGTAAATATTAAGATTGAATTCATATAAACATGATGTAATCTACTGCAAATATTAGTTTTTGCATATAAACATGATGTAATTCGCTGTAATATAACTCACTGTTATTCGATGTAACTCACTGTTACTATAAATAATTATAATTATGCTGTAATTCACTGTAAGTAATTACAAATATGATGTAATTCACTGTAATTTACTGAAATTAGATATTTTTAAAGTTTATGCACTATATTTTTTGCATGAAAGGGGATGGTAATGATAATGTATATATTAGGTTTTGTTTTTTACAACCCTACATTATTTTTGCATGATTGATGTAATATCATTTTATTAGGATTTGTTTTTGCTGGTTTGTATATATGTATTTCGATGTAATGCATTGTAAGTAATTACAATACGATGTAACTCACTGTAATTATTTATGTTCTTAAAAAATTAAATTTTGTTGAGACTATATTAATTAAAGAGAAAAAAGAGATAAGTTTAATGGTGTACTTATTATAAAAAATAACAATTTGTAAAAAAGTTATAAAGGTTTTAAAAATAAAGGGGGTAAAATTTTTAAACAAAAAAAAGAGTAATAAAGATAATAGGGTAGGGACACATGTTAAAATACTAGTGAATCTGAATTTTAGTGGGGTGGGTTAAATTACCTTCATACCATTTTCTATTAAAAAACAAAAAACAAAATGAAAAGATCATATCTATTGAAATTTTGATCAAAGGCCCATATTTAGTTAATGGGTTTTCACAAAAACCTAAGGTTCTCATATTAGCTTCATCCTATACATATATACATATATATATATATATATATATATATATATGTGTGTGTGTGTGTGTGTGTGTGTACATGTGTGTGTTTGTGAGTGAGTGTGTGTGTACGCATACACATACATCTACATACATGAGGTATACGTGTATGTGTATGTATATGTAGGATCATTAAGAGAACTAAAATTCATGATTAGTTATACGTAACATGATTGGTTATATATATAACATGAGTTACATGTATGTAACGACAAGAATTACATATATACATGACTAAAATTCATGTGCTTTTCGTGTTCATTGTCCTCTTCATCTTCAACATGAGAAAATTAATCATCCACTATTGTAAATTGATACAAATTGATCAAAGTCAATAATAAAAATATCTTGAAACCTCATGTACTCAATTTGATACCATTCCAAGCCCGATTAACTGTATCAAGTGAGCCAAGCACCTATGTCTTTTAGGTATTTATGTCACCAACCTCAACGCTGATGTTATCTACTTCCTTTTCCTCCACCACACCCAATACACCGAATCAACCACTACCCTGACTTTAGACTAGAGACGACTCCTGATGGAGTCGAACCATTCTCTCGAGACATGTTCATCGAGGTTATAGATGTTGTAGATGGGTAACTAAACCTCTTTTCCAGGAGATGATAATTTTAGAATTATAAATTGAGTGCTATAAATAGCTTTGTAAATCATGCTAATCATTGATTTACGCATGTTTTGCTAAAAAAGGAAATGATGGAAAGATGCCTCAAATTGATGAAAATTCTTGATTGCTCAAATTGAGGTCCTTAATGACGGAATAAAGGTGTCATAGATAGCCCAAACTACCATAAGAAGTATGTTGATCACATGCTCCGAATCGTCGAGACCTTTCGTCAACTAGTTATGGGCACGTGACTTCACTCCTAATCCAAGTTATGTTTGTTTAAGTTTGGTCCTTTCTAGCCTTACTTGCCCTTGTCCAAATGGTCAAAATAAGAGTTTGACAACTCTTAGATTACATCCATATATATCACACTTTTCCTTCCTTAGCAATGAAATCACATTAAGCCGTCATAAGCTCAAACATGAACACCTCATGCTTGTCCTACTATGCTAAGATCTCGAGTAACAACAATTCTTTGCTCTATACGTAGTAGCTTGATTAGGTGCTTAGTTATTCCTTGTAGGTTTATAAGTTGGTACGCGCTATATAAATACCTTGTGTAAGTATTCTTAGTGATTTGGTTCTATATTAGCTAGTGTTGTATCATTAATTTGCTATATTCATTGATTGAGTTTCTTAATAAGCTTCTTGTTAGTAATTTCATTAATATTGTCAAAATGATATCAAAAGTATGTTTTAAGTCTATAATGATGAAATTTGGAAAAAGGATGTGTTTTTACTTCATCTTGGACCTTTAAAATGATTTAGCCATCCGGTGTATATTCAAATGATTTGTTGTTGAGTGCTCGTTACACTAGTATTTGGAATTGAATGATTTAAGTGATATCCATAGTTATGTTCCTTCTTTGTTAAGGACACTTATTTATTTACACTACCAAAGTGTATATGGTGGATTTTTAGTCAAAGATAAGGGCAACTTTGTGACGACCCTAAAAATAGGGTTAGGCAAAATTAGTTTACGAATAAAATTAATATATATTATATATATAAGTTATGAATTATTATGTGCACTTATATGTTAAAATTATATGTATGCATGTTTGCATACATATCCTATGAATGCATGTGCCATCTTTTGTTAAATACATATGTGTATTATGTTGCACGTATGCATGGTTGCATGCATGTACAATTTTACGTGTGCATGAATCCATATTCATAAGTCATGGATATCAAACTCAATATGATCTAATATTTCAACTTAATAACATCAAATCATTTACCAAATGATACAAAAACACAAACTCAATCAAACAACACAATACAAGTTAACATTAAAGAAAGTATAGCATCAAAACAAAACTAAGCAAAACTTAAACACTTAAACACCTAAACCTCAACATAAGCATAACCAAGCTTTAGTCCCGGATCATTAAGCAATATGATTAGACAACTTAAACACTAGTTAACATTATTAATGACTTGATGACTCATATGCTTCTTTACTCGACACCTAGCTTCACCATGACACCAAGGGTGTCTACAAAATCGCCACCTCTCACCCTAGGAACCAACTAAGCTACTCTAGGAGTAGGCTTAATTATGACTAACTCCACTACTTGAAGACCTCGGCCGATGGTTTAGAAACACAAGACACATCATTCAAAACACTAAATCTCTCCTTCAAAACTCTCGACCACTCAAACCAACAAACACTCTCGGTCAATATCACCCTAATCGAACACCACAACCATTTTCACCTCCACTCCTCATCTCACATAACCCGTAGATCACCACCATCTTCCACACCCTCTACATTCACGGTTCCTTCTAACTAATCGCAACTTACAACGGTTCAAGGGAAATTGGAAACCTTGGAAGCTCAAGACACTCACACACGTTGAAGAACCAGAGAAAGAAGCTACCATCATCTATCATCACCCTCTCCTTCTGTCAAATCAAGGTTTCACTCCTTAAACCATGATTAGTTAAGATTACAAAAACTATACATGTGTTAAACAAACACATATGACCAACCCATTTGATTTAACATCTAAGATCTTTATGAATCCTATAAACATATCAAGTTTATTTAAAATGTTAGTAAGAAAGTTTTAAGAATCTGAAATAAGTGAACTAAATCTTGATAATCAAAAGTTATTATCAATTAAGGGTTGAAAATTTAGGTACAACTTGTTAAATTCAGTTTATTATGTTATAGACTATGATTATGGGAACAAACATTAAAAATATGTTTAGAATATTAAGAATTATAGTCTTGCAGATTTTGATGTCATTCCTATGAATAAAATAATTTATATAAATTATTTTATTAATTGAAGGAAAAATTTATGCTGGAAGAACTGAACCTGGAATAAAGTTGAGGAAATTATATGTTAAATCTTATGACATATAGGATATACAGAAAAAGTTTCATGACCTAACTTGAAGATATGAATAAGTTATGAAATTTTAAAATTTCTGCCACATGAAAATCAGGAAAAATACTTTAACTTTGCAATAAATTATGAGAAAATTATAGAAAATATGAAAAGCTGAAAAGAACACTCTGTATGAAAATAGAAATTTTTGGACATATTTTGATATTTTTATTAAATATTAGTAAAACGATGAAAATCATAAAAATTGACTCTGCTATGATTTAAGATTTGAGAAAAATTTTAAGAGTTGTACCAAATATTCTGATCAAATTTGGGAATTTTTAGACACCAGAAGATATTTTTAATATTTTATTGGAATATTATGAAAATTATAGGAAATATACTGCAAATAATTAAAATATGAAATCTGAGTATGTTATGTTTTATTTCATTACCTATTTATTGTAACAGTTTTGATAATATTTGAGGTACTGAAAATTTTGAAGAAAATATTTATGTTTTCTAAACTATAAATATTTTGTTAATAGGTAATCTTTTGGAGTAAAGGTGAGATTCATAACCCCATTTTTATTTTTATAAACTTTTGGGGGAAAAACTATTGATTTTATAATTGATGCAAATTTTTGAGATGTACTGTCATTTATGTTAAAATCATTTATTCGGATGTGGAACCGTTGGATAATATAGGTAACGCTACTTAGGAAATAATTTCTTACACCAACAGGATGAGTGTTGTGATGCTATATTATCTGATTTATGAATTATGTTATGACTATTGATCTGATTATTAAGTAAGGTTTGGTTGTATTTGATGCATCAATAATATTTTATGTAAGATAAACCTATGAACTTAGCAACATTATGTTGACTATTTTGAGTATGTTTTTTCTGGAATTCATCATGTCTAACAGCTTAATGTTCTCTTTTGATGTGTATACGGCTGGGGAGAAGTTATGGGGAAAGTCTGTGTGAATCTAACTGTGAATATGTATGATCTCAACATATCGGTGGACGCTCATTTCCACCGTTACTGAAGATGTAGCAGTTAGAAAATATATTGTAATAGGATTATAATTAGATCAAATTTTAACTATCATGATTTAATGTAATCCTAACCTTATTATTATCTTATGAAGTATGTTTTGTTATGTTTAATATATGTTGCTGTGCTATCTGAAACTCTGTTAATCAATAAATTCTGTACAAACAAGTCACACCCAAATAATCATTTCACGCTTCCGCCGGGATGTAACAAACTTTTTTATTGGTATCGCTGCAATAACATGACATTTGCTTACCAACATTACAAACAAACTCCAAAAGAACTAGTTCTGATTGGCACCGGAATTGTGGCAGCTTGCTACCCAAATCTATCTGCAGATAATGATTACGGTTAGATATTAAACAACCTATGTGAAATAAAGGCAGCACAACACAGATTCAAACATATGAATCGTCGACTTCACGCTTTCTTTTTGTATTTTGAGCTAGTGAGGCCTGGGCCCATGATTGTTGAGAGTTGATATGGAGAAACACTAAGAACAATGCTTGTTAATTATAACAGAAAGAAAAAGAGTACTGTGCAGTACATATCTAATCTAGATTAACAAAAGTCAGAAAATGTCGCAATTTATGGAATCCACACTACAATTCGATTGATATACAAATCATGCTAATAATGCAAAATAATAAATTAAGCGTGTGGTCCAAATCTGGATTAAAGATGACTTTTAAAAGTTGGCAAAAGTGTGAAATCCACACGACCCACAAGATAAAGATGAATTATTGATAAAGTTTGGTAATTTATTGAACCACTTTACGAACGATTAATTTCTGGCAACACCATACAAAAATGATATATGGGATTCAAGGAGACATTAGGTAAATGTTTCTGATTTATTCAATATGGTCCTTGGGATAATTAACATGACTAAGAATCATTTATGTTCTAGTAAACAGTGAAAATACAATCTAGTGTAACATTACAGTCCTGTAGAGCCTATCCACTTGGTTAACGCGAACGTAATGCCCATCGCCATCCACCCTCCAATCAGAAGTCTCAAACAAGACTTCATCACAGGAGCCCTCCCTAAAAAAGCTCCAACCCATCCAAAAACCACAAGTGCCAAGCTGACCGTGGCTGCAACCACACCTAACCGAACCTTGTGGTCCACTATAAACGCCGCAGCAAGTAAGGGCACAATGGCTCCTAACATAAATGCAAAGGCTGATGCTGCGGCAGCCTGAATGGGATTTGGCAGTGCCTCCTCACTTTCTTGATCACTGTTTCCATCAATTCTCCCATCTCTCTTCATTTGAGCCACCTCAACGTCTCGTTGGGAGTACACTGAAACAAACTCACCAATTGCCATGCTGCATGCACCAGCAACTAAACCAGCAAAGCCTGTAAGAATCATAGCTCTTACATCATGTTTAACCGCTCCAACGCCCATCATTAAAGATGCTACAGAAACCAAACCGTCTGTCGCTCCAAGAACAGCAGCACGCAGCCATTGTCCCCTTTGAGAGTAATCAAAGTCATAATCATCATTTACAGATATTTGGTTGTTTTCATGTTGGGATTTGTCATCAGAAACCCGAATGCAAAGATCATTTTTTGCAGACATAATGGTGAAAGCAAGAAATTAAGAAGATATTATATCAGAAAGAGTGATATATTACTATTTTGTGGAAGTTAAGAGTCCCTCATAGAGGGTATATATAGTACGTATGGGCGGGTCTACGTGTAGTATATTAGTCCATAATGAGTAATGTGTGTCGATCGTGCAAAAAAGTTAAAATTAGTGTGTGATCCACAAGCCTATGATAATGGAATATGAATAAAGCATCTGAAGAAAGAAAATTTTGGACTCTTATTATACAAAATAAAGTAAAGCCAACAATGAATTCAAAATTTTGGAAAGATCAATCACTAAAAAATTCTATACTTGTGGAATCCACACGACTGCCACCATTGATTAAAAGCTATTCATAAAGAAACACTTGTGACAACAACGTTCATGTCTTGGACATGAAAACTTGTAACAAGAATTCAATAATATGTTTTATTCCAAGGAGTTTACCAATGACGTAAGATGTTATCACACTTTAATTTTTAGAATAGTACTAAGATACTTTGCGAGTTATTAGATTGACTATTAAGTTTGTTCATCATGTGAGAAAAGGAAGCAACATAAGCTCTCTTTCAAAAGCAAGAGATTTTTTTAGTTGAACTTCATCTTCACTTAATTCACACTAATTGTTTTGGAAAGAATTACTGGCAGAAAGTATGTAGTGTTTCTTTTATAAATTTCATATTTCTGGTGATATATACATTTTGATTCAAATATATGAATCTCTTAAAGTATTATACGTGTGTACAAATTTAATTGGACTAATAATGATCGGTTTAATAGTCGCGCCATGGACAAAAAAAGGGGTGTCTTTGACATGGTAGAATGAGTTATAAGTAGTCGGTTAGTTGAGTCAAAGTAGTGCGGTAGTGCTACTTATTTGTAGGAATTAGTTCATGTTTACTTTCTTTCTATTTGTAAGTTGTGTTTTTATTGAATACGAATTAAAAGTAATAAAAATATTGTCTTTTCTTCTTGTGATTGTGTGTGTGTTTTGGGGTTGAAACCAACAAAATCTTCAATTGGAGAGAAAAAGTTTTTAATCAAGAATGATATGTTTTTTCTGAGAATTCATATATAAAGGTTACTTAAAATCAGACCAAATGAATCATTTGTATAGAAGTTAAATATTTGCAACAAACTATTATAATAACTCCTTATGAAAAATAGGATAGTTAGAGGTTATAATTTCGATCCATAACTATCAACAACCAAACACTTACATCGGTATGAAATTTAGTTGCCAACACCACACGAGTAACTAAGTTGCCACTCACCATCAATTGTACCGGAGTTACCACTGATCATCAAATAATTAGTGGTAACAAAGTTACTATATACCAAGCATCAATTGTAACAAAGTTACATGCTTTCAACCATCAGTATGTAGTAACAAACCACCTTTCTTTTGTTTTGAACGGCCAACTTAAAACTGCTACAAACAGGGGGACTCGTATCAAAATACTACCAATGTTCACAATTGCTACCGGTCATAGTTTCTACCAAAAATCATAGTTGTTATGGATTCCAAAATTGTTACAATACTAATGATTAGTAGCAAGTTGCTACCGATCATTTTCAGAATATAATTTTCCAAGCATTTGCTCCATGTAGATTTGATGCATTTTCATGAAGCGTCCATGAGACATGGCAAGTTAGCCTTCTGCCATCAATGTAATCATTAAGGACATTCACCCAATGGCGGAGCATTATAGGGGTCGGGGGGCTGCCGCCCCCCCCTCCCCCCACTTCCTTCTTATTTTTTTCGTCCGTAGTATTAAATTTTAGTCCGATAGTGTAATTTTTTGACCTGGTAGTGTAAATTTTTATATAAATATCGAGTTTGCCCTCCCCCCCTAAAAATGATTTTACCCCCCCCTTTACGAAGGAATTGAAGCTCCTCCACTACATTCACCAAACGGAGCCAAACACTATATGTATTGAGAACTAGACAATTGCCTAGGTCCTAAAATTTTGAGGCCCCAAAAATATAAAGCCTCATTTTGTTTAATCTAACTAAAGTGGTCTGTGGATGATGCTACCATTCTTTTCTGCTTAAATCGTATAATCTATTTATATTTTCAACTTCCACACTAACATAACTCATGTTGGATTAATCGTTTAGTCATGCGTCGCAAGTCAGGGTGAAATTGGTCTTGTTTTTTTTATTTTTTATTTGCTTGTTTTGAATAATAAAAAGTTAGGGGCTTGACTAAGTTTTGTGAAAGTAAATGTTGGGTAGAAGAGTGGGTCATGTTTAACCGGTTCTTTAGGTAGTATTTTATAGGATTTTAATGCTAGTCTCATGTCACATAATGCTATTGTAAGGCTATATATATCCCTTTTTTGTTTAAAGGTGTGCTTTTCTTTCTACAAATTGCGTTCATCTTCTTTTCTTTTTCCATTTCATATATGAAAGTTTTGAAGCTAATAAAAAGTTCATTCAAAAATCAGCAACACTTAAGTTTTTTTTGTTTGTTTATTTTTTCTAAGATTAACATAAGCTTGATCACCATCACTTAGGGGTGTTTGTTTTTCTAATAAGCACTACCTAATCTCTTTTGTCTGCGCCACGTAGACCACGCGCAGAGGTATGCAGATTGTTTGTTTTTTGGAAGGATTTTCATTAAAAAAGATTTTCCAAGGTGTTCATGAGATTCGCTTGAAGAAGACATTATCTAATCACTTCTAACCTCTTCTATCCTCCTCCTTCTACACTCCTCCTTCCCCCTCACCATATTCCAGCTGCCACCACCGGCCCACCCGCCACCGCCGCCCAACAACCATCATTTCTCGACACCTGCAACTCCTCAACCTCCACAATCAATCATCAATGGCGGACACCACCACCACATGCGTTTTGCCCGTCCGTCGTCCTCTGTCGTTCGCCTCTATTAAATCCCCTTCAACCCCGCCGACCACCACCTCCCCACCAAAACACCACCTTATTACCATCTAATCGCATCTTCGACCTTCTCCTAGCCTCCACCACTTTAAAACCAGCATTTAGAGACATTGTTTATTAAGGGTTCAATAAGTGATGTTTATGTATTGCTTTATGTAGTTTTGGAGACGACAGATAAAGGTTATTGATTTTATTAGATTTGGTGTTTGCTTTATGTAGTGGTGGCGGCGACGGTGGTGGTGGTGGAGAGGAGGAGGACGAAAGGAAGAGGAGGAGGACGAAAGGAAGAGGAGGAGGAGGGAAATGATGATAGTGGATGAATTTGATATTTTTTGTTACATATTATTTTTACAGTTTGTAGATGTTAAAAAACAAACTGTTTTTTTTTTGCAGACTGCAGACATTTGTTTCACCTCTTCTCCTACAGATATTTGTAAATATGGTCTATAGACTGTAGACATTTTGCTGCAAAAAAAAACAACACCTTAGTATCATAGCCACATGCGGCTAAGGGTTGTGAATCAGTTTTGATTGTAGTACGTTGAAGAATCATAACACCAGCTCATATTTCTCTTGATCATGCTCGTTTTTACGATAAAGGAAGTCTAAGAGGATGTGTGGGGTACTTGGACAAAGGACATCGATCTAGGTGACGTAGATTGTATCTGTTTTGCGGGTCATAGAAAATGGTAAAAGTGGTGGTGACCTTGTTTTTGAGATCAGTAAAGAGTGTAAGGCCCCGTTCCCGGGACACTTACAGCTGGTAATCGTCGCACATAAAACATATAATTACGTTGACTTCAATAAAGTGTCGCAGCGGAAACATTAAAACAAACATTTCATTTCATTAAAATAAACGCTTTTGCAAAATAATACAACATTCATTGCAAAATATCGTTTGTTTGCATTACAATGCAAAAACATTAAACAAAAGAATGACATCCCAAAAAGAGCCGAGTAGCCGCCTCGTGCCATCCTCAACAACATTACCTGCCAACTGGAAACACATAAAAGTCAGCGTTGCTGAGTGAGTTTTAGTTTTATAATAAAACATACTTTATCTTTCGTTTAAAACCGTTCTTTACTTTTTTCAAATCATACCAGGCTTTAGAGCGTGATCACACATCGTACGTACACATGGATAATAGTTATTATCTTCATCATTGTTCATTTCATATATTTATTATCTTTTGTTTCCATCTAGGTCTTATCATGTGCTTAACCCTCCTCTAGAGTACCAATTAATTCATCTAGGGTTAAGCGACAAGGACCCCATACATATGGTCAATCACAAAGATTGAACCCCTGTGTGCATCCTCATGGGGTATTTAACCCGCACACAGTTAAGCTGACACCCCTCATTGGGTGTGAACCTCCATACATTTTCTTAATCACACGAATTAGGCCCCAATGTGCATCCTCATGGGGTAGCTAACCCGTACACGGTTGAGCTAACACCCCTTATTGGGTGTGAACCTCCATACATTTGCTTGCAAGCCTTTCTTACTTTCATTCATTCATTAATGCATGCATTCTTTCATTTCGTTTCTCTTTTCGTTATCTTCTACTTTACATTACATAATAATTTTCATTTCATTCATTAACGTTTAACGTAAAGCCACGGGAAAATAATCATACATAACAAGGAACATAAACATACAACATCACCATACAAGGCTCATCACACAGGCATAACAAACCACATACATACAATCATGCATAAGCACCAACCATACATCATCAATCATGCCCCTCATATCATCTATGACCTCAAAAGTCAACTTACATGGACCCCTAGGAACCTCCCAAGTCAAAGCCTGCATAACCCTTTTCTCCCAAAAGTCAAAAAATAAACTAAGTCCTTTCGGGTGCATGAGCCCTATTTGGGTGCATGGACCCTATTCAGTCGCATGGCTTTCGAGGCGCATGAGAACACTTGGGTGGATGGACACTTAGGCGTATGGACTCTCAGCCGCATAGCCTTCAGTCGCATGACTTCCATGAGTATGACCCTCAGTCCTATGGCATTCGGGCGTATGGGCTTCAGTCGCATGACCTTCAGCTGCATTTCCTCCATTCGCATAACTTTCATCCGCATTTCCTCCATTCGCATAACTTTCATCCGCATTTCCTCTAGTCGCATAACTTTCATCCGCATTTCTTCCAGTCGCATGCCATTCGAGCGCATGGGCTTCCAGTCACATAAGCCCTGGCTGGGTGCAGAATGTAGTCTTCTTCGAACCTGAACTGCAGTTTCAGCCTCCAGCCCCGTTTCTAACCTATTCTAGGCTAAAAGCAACCATATTAAGCCCTAGAAACACAACCACAACATCATTCTAACATCAACCAAACCCACCACCCATATCACACACAAACACACGCATACATATGGGTTTTACAACCCACACAACAAAATGGTTTCAGATGTGTTCTAGCCCCAAAATCAGTCAAAAATGTGTAAAAGAGGGGTCCTGGAACTCACCTTGACAGCCTCTTCAGGTATATCTTCCCACAAACCCGTTTGACTTCGACTTTGCACCTCGATTCTTCAAAAACCCTAAGTTTCAGCCTTTTCTCCCTTTTCTCCACCCTTAGAACTGATTGAATGAGTATGGGAGAGGGGGAATGGGCTGCCATCCCCTTTACACCCACTCTTCTAAACTTTTCCCCTTTTTGGCTAGATTGGTCCCTCCATTTGGGCTTTAGTTCTTTTCTTTCTTTTCTTCTCACTTTATTCTTCTTTTTTGGCTTTAAAGAAAATAACTAGGTGTTACAAATAGATTCTTGAAACACGCTTGATCAAAAGGGTTGTGGTTGCTAAAAAGAAGAAAAGAATGGTGATGATACATGCTAAAGAAAGAGGTTAGATGTCATATCAGTATCCTATTTTGACCTCGACTAATTATCTTGCATTGTCAATTGAAATTAAGTAGATTATGGATACATATAGGACATGTGAGACGGTCATACCAAAAGCATTAGAAGAAGAACTAGATCTAAGAAGTCAAAACAAGGTCTTGCCTTTTGTTACTTATATTTTTAATCCTAATTTATAGTAATTTTAGAGTATATTTCGCCATATATTTTGTATTAGTTGCATGTATTTTACAATATTTTATAAAATATTAGTTTTTGTGGGATGGAATCTACTTTTGTATATTTTTAGTTTTGAAGGTTAATTAAATTGTTGGAAAAGAAAGAGATGAGCTTAAAAAGGGAATATCATCAAGTTTTGAAACTTTTAATTGCTTATAAAACATTCAAATTTAAAACCCTAAAAAAGAGGAGTTTGTTGAAGCAAAAAAGAAGGATAAATAGGGTTGCAAATTAATTAATAAGGAGATCTTTGTGGAGGCTGAAAAAAGTAGATCAAGAAGAAAAATTTGAAGAGTTTGAAGTACTACCTAGGCATTCGTCAAGAAGCAACAATTGAATGTGAGAACCCTCTTATTTTGAAGACATTTAATATATTTTAGTATTTGATTCATAAGTTTTTTTATTTTTTTAGTTGATTAACCTAGCCGCCATATCCGGCTAAGGCATCTTTGATTTGGACATTAAGGTTTAATTTCTATGATTTTGGTTTGAACTTATGTAAAGTGATTATGAGATGTTTTTATTTTAATGGTTTGTTTGTTTGATTTTTGTTCTTAAACCCGGATCTAATCTAGTATATATTATATTGTTAATAAAATTAGCTACTTTATAATTTCTTTAATAAAGTTAATGTAGATTTAAAACGCTAATAAAGTTTTGATTTTTGATATAAGGACCAATTAACAGTTTGAGTTTGTCTATGAATTCATCCTCATTATAGAATCACACAATCCAGTTAAATATACCGAACAATGTGTGTGTTTAACTATAATCGATACTTTTATCATTGCAACCTACATGCTAAGATCCGAACGACGTGAGCTTAGAGTAGCGGGTTGGCTCCAATCAACGAACTGTGATTGATTGGACATTAGATAGAGTGGATGTTCGAACAGCGTGATATCTAGTATCGATACAAATCATTAATTGAAAATTGTTATTGCACCGTAATTGTTAATGATCGTAAGCTAAATCAAATCAAGAAATTACCTTAGTGTTGGAATTAGTTTTTCATAGTTAAATTAATTTCATAATTTAATTAACGTTTATAGTATTCTCTTTTTTATAATAAAAAATACAAAAAATGTCAATTTATGTTTTTCCAACTGAACCTTAACACGATTACGTGTAATTTCCTTTACAGTTTTGACACGACCGTGTTAGCTCACTGGAATATTTTTAGTTTTTGAAATTTACTTTCAGTTTTAGTTTTTAGTTAAAAGTCTCACCTTCCTTAGTCCATAACAATCAAAGTAACTGTACTAAAACGTTTTTTGGTATAAAATAATTGACACGTATCCCTAAGGACATGAACCCTACTTTCGATCATACTATTCTTGGTGTGTGCATGGTAGGTTCATATTTTTATTATTTATTAGTTGGATTCGACAACCAACAAATTGACGTCGTTGCCAGGATACAGTGATTCTAATCATTTTAAGCCAAGATCTTTTCGTACAGGTATACCACTCGAGATTGACATGAAGATGGAGAAAACTGCAAAGTGGTTAAGGAAACAAGCGAAGCTCCAAAAGAAGTTAGCAAGTTCCTCAAGACCCATTACTTCACCTCTAGTTACTAACATTTGGCAACATATACCCTTGTTAAGTGAATCTAAATCTGACACCGAATCATCACAACATTCACAATCAACCACCACTCTACCACAATCACCTACCCATCAAGAACCACCCTCACTCGAACCAACCATGGCAGCTCCAGCCAAACAAATCCTTAGACAATGGGCAACCCATGATGTAACCCAACAACCCCTCTACATAAACTACCTGTTATGGTGAACTTTGAGCTAAAATCTGATCTCATCCACTTGTTACCACTCTTTAGAGGCCTTGAGAATGAAAGACCCTCATAAGTTTCTCAAGGAATTCCATGAAGTGTTCGTGAATGAAGCCACACAATGTCACTAAAGACCAAATCAAGCTTAGGGCATTCCCCTTTTCTATGCAAGATTCAGCTAAAGAATGGTTATATTACCTACCATCAGGGTCGGTAAACACATGGAATGATCTTGCAAAACAATTCTTAGATAAGTACTTTCCGGAGGTCAAAGCCTCTATTCTATGTAAGGAGACCATTGGAATCAAACAAGCAAAAAGAGAAGCTTTGCATACTTATTGGAAATATTTAAAAAGTTATGTACTCGATGCTCAGGATATGGTATCTCGGAACATCAATTACTTCAATACTTTTGTGAAGGGTTAGCACCACTAGAGAAGCGTTTGACAAATACTTTCTAGTGGGAAACTTTACTTGATGAAACACCAACCCATATTAGAGCCTTGATATCCTCTATTACCGAAGATACCAAACATTCTTCACAAGAAGATGGATGGTATGATGATGTACCACAAGTAGTTAAATAAGTGAGCACTCCTCACATAGAAATTCAACTTGCTAAATTGACTAAAGTTGTAATGCAGCTTACAAAAGGCAAGGAAGTTGATCAAAAACCTCGAGCATATGGAATATGCTTACAAGTTGGACACCCCATTGATATGTGTCCCACACTTCAAAAATATGTTGAAGAAGCACAAGCAATAGGAGGCTATCTGGGATAGAATTTAAGATCTTATGAACAACAAAGAAATAATCAAAATTAGGTGCAAACACCCAATGTTGGTTATCCACAAAGACCCCCACAATTCCACCAAATACCTCCATTTTAGATGCAAAGTAATTAGCAGAACTTTTAGTCTCAACAACAATCAGGGAGCTCAGGAATGTCTTTGGAAGACATTGTCAAGAATTTAGCAACTAGTATGCACGTATTATAACAACAGACAAAAGCATTCCAACAAGAAACGAGAGCTAGCATAAAGAACTTAGAGCAACAAATGGCTCAACTTGACAATTTTGTAAGTAAGATAGAATCTCAAGGTAAACTACCCACTCAAACTTAGACAAATCCTAAGCATAATGTATGTGCTATTACCTTGAGAAGTGAGGAGAGTCATAAAGGCACATGAATACATGAAGTAGACAAGAAGGAAGAGAACTTTGATGCAAATAAGGAGGATAAAAAAGCACCAAAGCTAAATAAAAATGCTCAATTTACTCCTCTGCCTCCATTCCCTTCAAGACTAAGAGGCGCACAAAAAGAACGGGAAGAACAAGAAATCATGGAGACTTTTTGGAAGGTAGAGGTAAACATTCCACTTCTTGATGCTATTAAACAAGTTCTAAGGTATGCTAATTTTTTTAAGGAACTTTGCACGTCAAAGAAGAAGCTAAAAGGTAATGAAACGGTAAAGGTAAGTTAATATGTTTCTGTTGTTTTACAAAAGAGATTACCCCCAAAGTGCAAGGATCCAGGTATTTTTACCGTTCCTTGTAAACTGGGAAATGTTAGTATTCCTAGAGAAATGCTTGACCTTGGAGACTCTATTAACGTTCTACCATACTCAATTTTTAAAACACTTAATATAAGATTGTTAAAGAGGACTGTGGTGGTCATTCAATTGGCCATTAAGTCTATAGTACACCCAAAAGGTGTATTAGAAGATTTGTTGGTTCAAGTGAATGAACTAGTGTTCCCAGCAGATTTTTATGTGTTAGATATGAAGGATGATGACTCTCCAAATTCAAGTTCTATTTTGTTGGGAAGATAATTTTTAAAAACTGCTAGAACTAAGATTAATGTTTATAACGGTATACTTTCTATGGAGTTTGATGGGGAGATAATCAATTTCAATATAGATGATGCAATGCAATATCCCAATGATATTTCTTCTTTGAATTGGTTAGATATTATTGAACCTTTAACTGATAATTGTTTTGATTTATCTAACCACGATGTTCTAGCATTGGTGTTAAATAGAAGCATTAATGAATTAATAACAAAGGAGCTTACTGAAAAGTTCAAGCGTGGGAGGTGTTGATGGAACTCTTGATATTCATGAGTACACAAAACAAAACAAGGTATGAAGAACAAAAAAATAGAATTACCAATCACCAATGAAAAAGTTTTTCCATTTATTCCACAGGCACCAGTCTGAATAAGACTTCCAAAGTTCTAGCCAAAGACGTTAAAAAGAGGCGCTACGCGAGAGGCAACCCATATTTTGTTTGTTTTTCTATTTCTATCTTGTTCTAAATTTTCTTTTTTAGTTATTTATTTTCATCTTTTACAAAAAAAATTTCAAACAGAACGTTGAAACGATCGCGTAACGATTGCTTTATAAGACAGACACGGTTGTGTAAATCTTCTGAGTTAAAAATGGTCACACTTGTCTCTAACCAGAATTACTACTTGGCTTCTTCCTGACCTTGACTTCACAACCACATCTATGCTTCATTCTTTACACCACTTGCCAACATCAACGACCTCAGTAAATTACATCCCACTCTCTACTCCAAGCCTCGAGGACGACGCTAAATTCAAAGCTTAGGGAGAGGTAATTTTAACTTCTTTTTGTCTTACTTTTCATTTAATTACTGTAAGGCCCTGTTCCCGGGACGCTTACAGCTGGGTTCTCATCGCACATAAAACGTATAATTGCATTTGTATTTCATAAATCGCAGCGGAAAACTAAAACAATCTTTTATTTTCATGTAAATGCTTTTGCAAGTTAATACAATATTCATTACAAAATAGCTTGTTCGCATTACAATGCAAAAACATTAATCAAAAGAATGCCATCCCAAAAGAGCTGAGTAGCTTCACGGTGTGCCATCCTCAGCAAACATTACCTGCCAACTGGAAAACATATAAAAAGTCAGCGTTGCTGAGTGAGTCCTAGTTTTATTATAAAACATACTTACTTTCATATAAAACCATTCGTTACTTTTACATGATCACACATGATACGTACGCATAGATAATATCATTATTATCTTCTTCATTCATTCATTCGTTCTTTATGACTTTACTTGCGCATCGGACATCATCCGTACCAATACCATGTGCTACACCCCGGTTAGTCGTAGCTACCGGGCCGAAGTCAATAAATGAACAGCTAAACGTATGCCACGGTACTAGGAGTAACCATCAGTCTTAGCTACTGGGCCGAAGTCAATAAATGAACAGCTAAACGTATGCCACAGTACTAGGGGTGAGCGGTAGAGGTTCTACATTAAGGGTCAATCACAAAGAAGGACCCGTTATCCGATGCGTGCAAGACGTTTCATTCGTTCATTAATGCATGCATTCAACATCATGTTCCTCTTTCATTATCTTTCACTTTACGTTACATAATACTTTGTTCATTCCTTATCATAACACGTAAAGTTATAGGAAGGTAAACATACATCATAACAAGGAACATAACACACACAGTCATCATTATCATACAGGGCAACACCATACATACATAACGTGCATAAACTTGCAACATCATCATCATCATCATGCCCAACATGCTTTCTAAGGCCTCAAGCGTCATCTTACATGCTCTTATGGGGACCTTTACGTCAAAACTTACATCTGCACTTTCCCCCGAAAGTCAGAAGTCAATCTATACCTTCCTCGGGTACAACAGCCCTATTCGGGCGTATGGACACCCTTCAGTCGCATGGCCTCCATGCGACTGAACATCATGCGATTGAACTCAAGCGGATGAACATTTAGGTGAATAAACATCCACTCGTGCGAATGGACAATGTGGATGGACCTCATGCGAATGGGATTAATACGGATGAGCACTTATGCGACTGGACCTTCAGTCGTACGAATGGACCTTCAATTGTGCGAATGGACCCCAATCGCACCCTAATCAGCCGTATGGCCTCCATTCGGCCTCCAGTCGGTCGCCTAGCCCTAATGGATGCAGAATGCAGTTCATCCCGACTGCAGCCGAGGGTTTTCGGCATCCAAACTCATCTAAACCCATTTTAAGCCTAAATCAACCCTCCTAAACCTTAGGAATGCATACCATAACACCATTCAAGTACACACAAGCTCACAATCAAGCCACAAACGCATCATACATACACATACATATACACAAACGGGTCAACATACACACACTCAAAAACCCGATTTCAGATGTTTTCCAGCCCCAAAATCATTTGAAAACAAGTAAAAGTGGGGTTCTAGAACTCACACAAATGAGCACAACGTTAAGGGCTTCGATTTGGCTTGCTTCACGATGATTTTTGGCGACCCGAACCAACCCCAACCGGCACTTTTCCTCTTTTTCTCTTCTTTCTCTCTTCTCCCCTTTCTTTGGCTGATTTGTGAGTGTGGGGGAAGAGGGTAAGGGCTGCCCTCTCCCTTATATACTCCCCCTCACCTGACTTTCTTTCGTTGGCGAGTGTGGTCCCTCGACTTTTGGACTTTATTTTCTTTTCTTTCTTCACCGGCTTCAAAATAATAAATATTCGGGTGTTACAATTACATATTGCATTTAGGGTTGCATCATAGTTATGGTAATATTAGAAATGCAATGCATTTAGTCAATCGTTGTCATGGTAATATTAGGTATGCATTACATTAGTATTTAAAAAACAAAAAAAGGGAGAGGAAGAAGGTAACACCTCCGTAGTATTGGAAAATATTTTAAGAATAATATGAAAAATGATATTACACCTTATTATGCTAATAGTATGTTATGTGCATAAATAGGTTGATGGTAATAAATAGATAGATATGCTCCGTTATGCTAGTGCCCTTGTTCTTGGGTTTACAAAGATAAAACATCTAATAGCCATATTGCCTAATACCGATCTGATCATATAAGGAGACTAAGATCTAACAAAAATAGGTTGAGAGCCGAGTCCATATAAAAAAAAGAAAAAAAGAGAAAAGAAGTTAGTGATATGATAAATATGTTGCAATAATGGCAAAAATCATTTGTGATCTCGTGTGATGAAAAATTGACCACTTGCTCTCTATAGTACTTGAGGTTAGAAAGGTTTCCACCGTGTGAAAAAAAGTGTTGGCACACTTAAATGACTAATTGACATGGATTAATTGATATGAAACGACAAATCCAGAACTTAAGAGTTAGAGGATCATAACTAGCAAATTGGGCACATTTGTTTGTAAAAATATTGAAAGCCCAATTTGTTCACAAAAACTGAAAATTTGCATAATAAGATGATTTCATGCTCATACTTCTTACGCGGGGGCTAAGATTGGTATTGCCAATATCCTAATTATATAACTGTTTATTCTCTTTTCACTTCTAAGGTTATTCCTAGTCTTAACTTCCTTGAGAGATTTGTTAGTTATATTTTTAGTCATATTTTTAGTCATAATTTATAATAATTTTAGAGTATATTTCAGCATATATTTTGCATTAGTTGCATGTATTTTACAATTATTTTATAAAATAGTAGTTTTAATGGGATGGAATCTACTTTTGTATATTTTTTGTTTTGAAGGTTAATTAAATTGTTGGAAAAAAAGAGAGAAGCTTTAAAGGGAATATAATCAAGTTTAGAAACTCTTAATTGCTTATTAAACATCCAAATTTAAAATCCTAGAAAGAATAGGAGTTTGTTGAAGCAAAAGAGGGGGATAAATAAGGTTGCAAATTAATTAAAAGGAAGATCTGTGTGGAGGCTGAAAAAAGAAGATCAAGAAGAAAAATTTTGGAGAGTTTGGAGCACCACTGTCACATCCCGGCGGAAGCGTGAGATACTTAGGGAGTGACTTGATTGTTCAGAACTCATTGTCAAATACTAATTAATAAACAACACATAAACATACATATTTCATAACATAATATTAAAGTTAGGATTACATAAAATCATAATAGTCAAAATTTGAAATTACATAATCCTATTACATCATAAAGTTTTAACAACTACATCTTCAGAGACGATGGAAGTGAGCATCCACCGACACACTGAAGTCATACAGGTTCACAGTTAGGTTCACACAAACTTTTCCTACAACTTCACCCCAGCCATTAAAAACATCAAAGGAGAACGTTAGGTTGTTAGTCATGATGAATTCCTGAAAAAGCATACCAAAAATAGTCAACACAAAGTTGGTGAGCTTCACAGGTTTATTAAACAGATAATATTGATGCATTATATATACAACCAAACCTTACATAGTAATCAGATTATCCATATCTGTCATATCATATTCTCATAAATCAGATAACATAGCATTATAACACTCATTCTGTTAATGCAGGAGATATCTCCTAAGTAGCGCTACTAATGTTATCTAACGGTTCCACATCTGAACTAATGGTTGTAACATAAATTTCAGTAATAATACATCAATTCATAATTAGTATGCTTTTTCCCCAAAACTTGATAAAAACAAAATGGGCCATGAAACTCACCTTTACTCCAAGTAGTAACCTATAAACAAAAGAATTTTATAGTTTAGAAAACTTAACTATTTTCTTCAAAATTTTCAGTACCTCAATAGATTTTGAAATTTTTATAACAAATAGGTTTATTAATCTGGAATATCACGTTAATTTCTTATTTCCAAGAAATTTACAGATTATTTTCTATAATTGTTATAAAGTCATCATAAATTGCCAAAAATAATTTCCGTAGTCCATAAATTCTCAAAATTTTACAGAGGATTCATCATAATAATTAGAACTTCTTATAAATTTATCAAAGTCTAACACATAACAGATTAGTTTCTGTAATTTTTACAATAATCCCATTTCTTCACAATAATAGCTATATAGCTCCAAAAATTATAAATTTATACATTCTGTAGGTTTGGATTTATCAATTTATCCATGATTTTCTTAGATTTTATTATGCTATTTAAGTATTTATTCTGATTTTTCCACTACAGAACATGTAAAAATTCATATTTCAATCATAACAAAGGAATAAATTCTGAAATAATTCCAGGGACCTTAGTACTCCAAAAGGATCATTTGGTGAATTTATTAGAATTTTATAGAATTTATTTATATTTATTGCTTATTTCTAGATTATGTTTTTCTTTAAAAATTTGGAACAATGTTTGTTCCCACAATCTTTATATGCCTTTATGATGTAAAAGTTCCTTGTAATATGTTCACATATAATGCTTTTGATTATATGTGTTGTTTGAACACATATATCATACACATATATCTATATGTTGACATACAAGTTTAGCTTAGGAATTTGATACCTTTGGTTGCTATTAACTTATGAAACCGAGAGATATGCTTGTTACAAGAACTAAGTACACGATGGTGGTGGTGATAGCTACAGGTGATGGTTTGTGATGTTGGTGTTTCAAAGATAAAACCCGAGGACTTTCGGTTGAGGTGGTGGTGTGTGTACCTTAAAGGGTGTCCGAGGAAGAGTGAAAGATCAAGGTGGTGGTGTGTGGTGTTCGGGAGGTGATGGTGACCGAGTGTAGAGATGATGATAGTGGTGTGCGATCGAGGGGTGACCGAATGGGGATGGGTATACGGTTGTGGTTTGGATAGCCGAGATTTTTTGATGTTCCTCATGGTTCCTTCGACGAGACCTCTTAAATAGTGGAGGTGTAATCATGGAGTCTAGTGTTTAGGATGTGAGGTGGAGGTTATAGGTTTAGTGAGTCGGTTCTTAGGGGCTAGGTGGCGGGTTGAGGTTGAGCTTAGTGGCAAGATAGGTTTAGGTGTTTACACAAAGAGAGTGTTGAGTCATAGATTGTTAATGGGTGTTTAAGGTGTAAACCGGTTGTTTAAGGTTGTAAACCGGGTGGTTTTTGATCTCTAATGGTTCTTTGGTTTGAGGTTTAGGTGTAGAGGATTTGTTTAGGTTTAGTTTGAAGTCAAGTTTCTCTTGATGTTAACTTATGTTTAGGATGTTTGGTTGGGTTGGTTTTGGTTATTTGATGTTGTTTGGTTGATGTATCTTGATCATATATGGTTCAATATCAAAGAATTGTTGCTTATGAATACATGCACACGTAAATTATATATGCATGCAATCATGCATACGTGCATCGCATAGTATATACCTATAAACACATAATACACACATGTATTTTAACAAGAGATGACATATGCATGAGTAAAACATATATAATATGCATGTGTATATGTTTTTAGCAAAGATGGTACATGCATACGTAAAAAGGTATGCATGCTACCATGCATACGTATACTGTATATATATACAAGTGAACAATATACTTATGTAAACAAAAATGAAAGCATTCATACGTTTATGCATGTAATAAGATATATATATATTAACCTAGGTGTGGCTCAAATTATATGAAGGAACTTAAGATTCTTTAATCTAGGGTTGTCACATTCTCCCCCCGTAAAGATAATTTCGTCCCGAAATTTATTTGATTAGTAATGAACTTATCTGACCATTGACTTGGAATAGATGGGGGTATCTTCTTTTGATTCATCTTCTCTTCCCACGTATACTCAGGTCCTCTCCTAGCATTCCACTTAACCTTTACTATAGAAATTTTGCTTCTTCTTAGCTTTTTAACTTTCTTGTCTAATATAGCTATTGGTTCTTCTGTGAAATGAAGCTTCTCGTCTATCTTTATTTCCTGAGCTGGAACTTTTAATGTTTCATCTGTTAAACATTTCTTTAGATTGGATACATGGAACGTGTTATGTACTTCACTTAATTCTTGAGGTAAATCTAGTTTGTATGCAACGGAACCAATTTTGTCAATAACTTCAAATGGTCCAACATATCTTGGGTTCAACTTATTTCTCTTTTCAAATCGAAAGATTCCTTTGGTAGGTGATATTTTTAGATAGACTTTGTCTCCAATTTGAAATTCTAATGGCCTTCTTCTTTTATCAGCATAGCTTTTCTGTCGATCCCGTGCTACCTTTAGTCTATTTTTTATTTCCTTGATTTTGTCAGATGTTTCTTGAATTAAATCAGGACCTATAAGTTGCCTATCTCCTACTTCATTCCAACATAAGGGCGATCTGCATTTTCTTCCATACAAGGCTTCAAACGGGGCTGTTTTAATGCTGGAATGATAGCTATTATTATAAGAAAATTCTATCAAAGGTATATGTATATCCCAGCTGCCTCCAAAGTCTAATGCACAAGCACGTAACATATCTTCCAGTGTTTGTATTGTCCTTTCACTTTGTCCATCTGTTTGTGGGTGGAAGGCTGTGCTAAGATTTATTCGGGTTCCTAAAGCTTTTTGTAGGGTTTGCCAAAATCTTGATATGAATCTACTGTCTCTATCAGATATAATGGAGATTGGTATTCCATGTCTGGATACGATTTCTCGTATGTAGATTCTTGCCAATTTTTCTACTTTGTAATCTTCTCTAATTGGCAGAAAGTGTGCTGATTTGGTTAACCTATCTACTATAACCCAAATAGTGTCATAACCACTTGAAGTTCTTGGTAACTTGGTTACAAAGTCCATAGTAATTTGATCCCATTTCCATTCTGGAATTTCAGGTTGTTGTAGATATCCCGAAGGCTTTTGATGTTCTGCTTTGATTCTTGAACACGTGCTACATTTTTCTACAAGCTCCCCAACTGATCTCTTCATTCCAGGCCACCAGTAATGATTTTTCAAATCTTTATACATTTTATTATTTCCTGGATGTACTGAGTATTTTGACTTATGTGCTTCTTCCAATATAACCTTTCTAAGTATGGTATCATTAGGTATCCAGGTTCTTTCTTTAAATTTTAAGATTCCATGTGTATCTGCCTAAATCCTTTTCTTGTCCTTTTATTTCTACCTTACTTTTCTGTTGGGCTTTCCATACTTGTCTTAGTAGATCTGATTGTAGTTCCATTCTCATGGCTTGTACCCGTAACGGTTTAGCCCTATCTTTTCTACTTAAAGCATCTGCAACTACATTTGCCTTACCGGGGTGATATTTGATTTCACACTCATAATCACTTAGTAATTCTATCCATCTTCTTTGTCTCATGTTCAGCATTTTCTGCTCAAATATATGCTGTAAACTTTTGTGATCTGTGTATATTGTACATTTTGTCCCATATAGATAATGCCTCCAAATCTTAAGTGCAAAGATCACTGCCCCTAATTCTAAATCATGAGTAGTGTATTTTTCTCACTTCCCCTAAGTTGTCTAGAGGCATATGCAATGACTTTACTTCGTTGCATTAATACACATCCAAATCCTTGACGAGACGCATCACAATATACTACAAAATCATCAGTCCCTTCTGGTAATGACAAAATAGGTGCACTACACAGCTTACTTTTCAAAAGTTCAAATGCATTCTTTTGTTTTTCTCTCCCCAAACATATGGCTTGTCCTTTTGAGTTAATTCAGTCAAGGGTTGAGCTATCCTTGAAAAATTTTCTATAAACCTTCTGTAATATCCTGCTAATCCTAGAAATTGACGTACTTCTGTTGGTGTCTTGGGATCTTCCCAATTCTTAACAGCTTCTATTTTTGTTGGATCTACCTGTATTCCTTCTTGATTGACTATGTGTCCAAGGAATTGTACTTCTCTTTTCCAAAATTCACACTTTGAGAATTTTGCGTATATTTTTCTTTTCTTAACAACTCCAAGGTCAATCTTAGGTGTTGCTCATGATCCTCCCTACTCTTAGAATAGATTAAAATGTCGTCTATAAAGACTATGACAAACTTATCTAAATAGGGTTTACAGATCCTATTCATCAGATCCATAAATATGGCGGGAGCATTGGTTAATCCAAATGGCATTACCAGAAATTCATAATGTCCATACCTTGTTCTAAATGATGTCTTAGGTATATCTTCATCCTGTATTCTTAGCTGATGATATCCTGATCTCAAGTCTATTTTTGAAAAGTGACTAGATCCTTGTAGTTGATCAAATAGGTCATCTATTCTAGGTAAAGGATACCTATTCTTTATAGTTACTTTATTGAGTTCCCTATAGTCTATGCACATTCTAAATGTTCCATCCTTTTTCTTGACAAATAAAACCGGTGCTCCCCAGGGTGACACGCTAGGTCGTATAAATCCTTTATCCAAAAGTTCTTGAAGTTGACTCATTAGTTCCTTCATTTCAGTAGGTGCTAAACGGTAGGGTGCTTTAGCAATAGGGGTTGTTCCTGGCATTAATTCAATTTTGAATTCTACTTGACGTGGGGGTGGTAATCCAGGTAATTCATCAGGGAATACATCTGAATATTCATTGATAACTGATACGTCTTTCAGGTTTGCTTTTTCTATCTTAGTATCAATAATGTGAGTCAGATAAGCCAAACATTTATTCCTTAGACATTTTTGTGCATTCTTGTAAGAAATTATCTTTATAGTACCTCTAGGTTTTTCACCATATATACACATATTCTATTCTCTTTAACCAAAGGAATTTTGATCATTTTCTTACCACATATTATTTCAGCTTGAGTTTTACTTAACCAATCCATTCCTACAACAACGTCAAATCCTCCTAAATCAATAGGAATCAAATCTATGTTGAAATAGTTTTCATCTAGATTCATTGTGCAATTAGGAATGATTTCGCAAGCTTCGATTATCTTACCATCTGCTAACTCTATCATATATTTTTGATCTAACTTTTCTGTGGTCAAGTTAAGGAGTTGCCTAAATGTATTTGAAACGAAACTACGGGTTGCTCCAGTATCAAATAACACAGTAGCATACTGGTTGTTTACAGGGAACGTACCCGTGACAACTTCTGGTTCATGTCGCGCTTCTTCTGTCTGCATTATGAATGCTCTTCCCCGAGGGTTGTTCTGATTAACTGGTGCTCTTTCCTTCAGCTGCGGACATTCGTTTCGGCGATGATTTTCATTCCCACATTGATAGCAGATTGGTTTCGGATTTGCAGGGTTTTTGCAGTCTCGGGATATATGTCCCTTTTTCTTGCAGTTGTAACAGATTACCATCGCACAATTGCCTTGATGGTATCTTTGGCAAGTGTTGCACCATGGCTGGTTTTCTGTCTGGGGTTTCTTTTCCCGTGTCATTCCTAGGTAGTTCCGAGGAGTTTGTCTAACTACTCGTTTCCGAGGAGTTCCTCCTAAATCTTTCCCCTGTGTTATCATTATTCCACTTTCTCTTTTCTCCGGATCTGGGGTTATTTAACGATCCATTTCTTATCATTTCATCTGTCAAACTTCCTGATAAACTTACAGTATCTTGAAAAGTTTTGGGCCTAGCTGATTTTACTAATCCCCTTATTTGTGGCACTAGTCCCCAAATATATCTTCCTATTCTTTTTGATTCTGGGGTTACTAGGTGTGGTACTAATCTCGAGAGTTCATTATACCTGTCGGTATATTCCCGATATGCTGCTCCTTTCATCTCTAAAGCTAGAAACTCAGTTTCTAACTTTTCTATTTCATTATAAGGGCAGTATTTTTCTATAATCAAATTCCTGAATTCTTCCCACTTAATTTATTCATAACGTGCCTACCTTTGATGGTCATTTCCAACTTCCACCAGGATTGTGCTTCCCCCTTTAGTGAGTGTGAAGCAAACAAGGTCCTGTTGTTATTGGCACATTTGCTGATTTCCGGAGTTGACTCCATTTCATCTAACCAGCGTAAGGCCTGTACTGCTCCGCCTTTACCATCAAATTCTCGAGGTCTACAGGACATAAAAGCTTTGTAGGAGCATCCTCTTCCGATTATAGCTTCCTCTTCTGGTTGTTCCCTCATGGTATCATCTATGGGTATCTCATTACCTGGTGTTGTTCCGAGATTTAGGTTTTGTTGGAGCTGAGTTACTAGTGTGGGTATGGCAGCTTCTAATTGTTGTGCTACTATCTGTGTGATCCTCTCATCTTCATTGGTGTTTGGGTTTATAGGGGTTTCTTCCCCAAGTCTGGTTCTAGGTCGTCCTCTTCGCGCCGTTCTTCTTACGGGCTGTGTGTCTCTTCTTAGCGACATGCTTTTCTATAATTAATTAGAGTAAATATAAGAAGAATTTTAGATTCTTAACAACATCCTACTTAACACATAAACAAGTAATAGCTTCAAACATAAAAGATATTTTCCATTTAAGTTCTTATTTGAAGATTTCACATCAAAAGTTAGCTTCTAATTTCCCTGCACCCATTTCCATATTCTTGAGAAGATGTTTCCTGTAGGTGCTTTCAATTCCTTAACATCTTTCTGAATATTCCTGATTTCTTGTTGAATTTTCTTGAGCTGTTTAAGGGTTGGTTGAGTGACTGTGTTTTGATCTTCATCCACCCTTTGTCTCTTAGCTTTACTTTCTTCGTTTCCGAGGGGGTTAGTTTCTTGTATCTCCTTGCCTTTGTATTGCTTGGTCTTAAATTTGTTTCCGGGTCGTACCCTTTTCCTAGGAGTTTTAATGGTATATCCTCCTACCATTACAGGTGCACGACGAACATAAAATTTAGGTTCGGGATTATCTTCTCCTTTGGTTGGAAAAGGTTCTAGAATTTGCTGAGGTTTAGGTTCAGGCGTAAGTCCTTCGTGATTATTATAATCCGAGTATTCGGACGAGTCAGTCTCACAAAATTTGTTATCGATACTCATGGCTGCAAAATAAATCTTTTCATGATTTGAACCCAATAGTTAGTTATCTATTCTTATACATATTATAAGTTCTCTGCATGAAACATACTTTATTATACATGGAATCATAACACACAAAATCATATATATACACATAATTATACAGATATGAGCTTATGGTTATAGTCTAGGTATTTTATGGTACCTAATTCTCTATAACCAATGGCTCTGATACCAACCTGTCACATCCCGGCGGAAGCGTGAGATACTTAGGGAGTGACTTGATTGTTCAGAACTCATTGTCAAATACTATTAATAACAACACATAAACATACATATTTCATAACATAATATTAAAGTTAGGATTACATAAAATCATAATAGTCAAAATTTGAAATTACATAATCCTATTACATCATAAAGTTTTAACAACTACATCTTCAGAGACGATGGAAGTGAGCATCCACCGACACACTGAAGTCATACAGGTTCACAGTTAGGTTCACACAAACTTTTCCTACAACTTCACCCCAGCCATTAAAAACATCAAAGGAGAACGTTAGGTTGTTAGTCATGATGAATTCCTGAAAAAGCATACCAAAAATAGTCAACACAAAGTTGGTGAGCTTCACAGGTTTATTAAACAGATAATATTGATGCATTATATATACAACCAAACCTTACATAGTAATCAGATTATCCATATCTGTCATATCATATTCTCATAAATCAGATAACATAGCATTATAACACTCATTCTGTTAATGCAGGAGATATCTCCTAAGTAGCGCTACTAATGTTATCTAACGGTTCCACATCCGAACTAATGGTTGTAACATAAATTTCAGTAATAATACATATCATAAATTAGTATGCTTTTTCCCCAAAACTTGATAAAAACAAAATGGGCCATGAAACTCACCTTTACTCCAAGTAGTAACCTATAAACAAAAGAATTTTATAGTTTAGAAAACTTAACTATTTTCTTCAAAATTTTCAGTACCTCAATAGATTTTGAAATTTTTATAACAAATAGGTTTATTAATCTGGAATATCACATTAATTTCTTATTTCCAAGAAATTTACAGATTATTTTCTATAATTGTTATAAAGTCATCATAAATTGCCAAAAATAGTTTCCGTAGTCCATAAATTCTCAAAATTTTACAGAGGATTCATCATAATAATTAGAACTTCTTATAAATTTATCAAAGTCTAACACATAACAGATTAGTTTCTGTAATTTTTACAATAATCCCATTTCTTCACAAAAATAGCTATATAGCTCCAAAAATTATTAAATTTATACATTCTGTAGGTTTGGATTTATCAATTTATCCATGATTTTCTCAGATTTTATTATGCTATTTAAGTATTTATTCTGATTTTTCCACTACAGAACATGTAAAAATTCATATTTCAATCATAACAAAGGAATAAATTCTGAAATAATTCCAGGGACCTTA
This sequence comes from Flaveria trinervia, assembly GCA_025506515.1. NCBI lineage: Eukaryota > Viridiplantae > Streptophyta > Magnoliopsida > Asterales > Asteraceae > Flaveria > Flaveria trinervia. The sequence continues at coordinate 154,571 of JACCIX010000679.1, forward strand.
GTACTCCAAAAGGATCATTTGGTGAATTTATTAGAATTTTATAGAATTTATTTATATTTATTGCTTATTTCTAGATTATGTTTTTCTTTAAAAATTTGGAACAATGTTTGTTCCCACAATCTTTATATGCCTTTATGATGTAAAAATTCCTTGTAATATGTTCACATATAATGCTTTTGATTATATGTGTTGTTTGAACACATATATCATACACATATATCTATATGTTGACATACAAGTTTAGCTTAGGAATTTGATACCTTTGGTTGCTATTAACTTATGAAACCGAGAGATATGCTTGTTACAAGAACTAAGTACACGATGGTGGTGGTGATAGCTATAGGTGATGGTTTGTGATGTTGGTGTTTCAAAGATAAAACCCGAGGACTTTCGGTTGAGGTGGTGGTGTGTGTACCTTAAAGGGTGTCCGAGGAAGAGTGAAAGATCAAGGTGGTGGTGTGTGGTGTTCGGGAGGTGATGGTGACCGAGTGTAGAGATGATGGTAGTGGTGTGCGATCGAGGGGTGACCGAATGGGGATGGGTATACGGTTGTGGTTTGGATAGCCGAGAGTTTTTGATGTTCCTCATGGTTCCTTCGACCGAGACCTCTTAAATAGTGGAGGTGTAATCATGGAGTCTAGTGTTTAGGATGTGAGGTGGAGGTTATAGGTTTAGTGAGTCGGTTCTTAGGGGCTAGGTGGCGGGTTGAGGTTGAGCTTAGTGGCAAGATAGGTTTAGGTGTTTACACAAAGAGAGTGTTGAGTCATAGATTGTTAATGGGTGTTTAAGGTGTAAACCGGTTGTTTAAGGTTGTAAACCGGGTGGTTTTTGATCTCTAATGGTTCTTTGGTTTGAGGTTTAGGTGTAGAGGATTTGTTTAGGTTTAGTTTGAAGTCAAGTTTCTCTTGATGTTAACTTATGTTTAGGATGTTTGGTTGGTTGTGTTTTGGTTTATTTGATGTTGTTTGGTTGATGTATCTTGATCATATATGGTTCAATATCAAAGAATTGTTGCTTATGAATACATGCACACGTAAATTTATATGCATGCAATCATGCATACGTGCATCGCATAGTATATACCTATAACACATAATACACACATGTATTTTAACAAGAGATGACATATGCATGAGTAAAACATATATAATATGCATGTGTATATGTTTTTTAGCAAAGATGGTACATGCATACGTAAAAAGGTATGCATGCTACCATGCATACGTATACTTGTATATATATACAAGTGAACAATATACTTATGTAAACAAAAATGAAAGCATTCATACGTTTATGCATGTAATAAGATATATATATATATTAACCTAGGTGTGGCTCAAATTATATGAAGGAACTTAAGATTCTTTAATCTAGGGTTGTCACAACCACCTAGGCATCCTTCAAGGAGCAACAAGAGTGGATGTGAGAACCCTCTTATTTTGAAGACATTTAATATATTTTAGTATTTAATTCGTAAGTTTTTTATTTTTTTAATTGATTAACCTAGCCGGCATGTCTGGCTAAGGTACCTTTGATTTCAACATTAAGGTTTAATTTCTATAATTTTGTGTAAGGCCCCGTTCCCGGGACGCTTACAGTTTGATCCTCATCGCACATAAAACATATAATTACATTTGCCTTACGAAAATATTGCAGCGAAAACAAAAAAAATAACTTTTCATATCATTACATATGCTTTTGCAAGTTAATACAAGCGTTCATTTCAAAACATCATTCGTTCGCATTACAATGCAAAAAAAATAACAAAAGAATTCCATCCAAAAGAGCTGAGTAGCCACCTCGTGCCATCCTCAGCAACGTTTACCTGCCAACTGAAAACGTATAAAAGTCAGCATCGCTAAGTGAGTTCTAGTTTTATGATAAAACATACATTTCAATCGTTAAAACTGTTCTTTACTTTCTTTCAGAATCAAACTGTATTTTTTGTTCGTTCGTGATCATACATCATACGTACATACGGATATATCATTATTATCTTCCATTACATTCGTTAACTTCGTCCATTTTATACGTTCGTCCTTTCGAGTCTGTAACGACAACAGGGTCGCTCACCTCATTAACAATCACAACTATTTGCACGCTATCCGAGTCTGTTGCAACCATAGGGTTGCTCACCCCATTTGCCACTTTCAATGATAGTACGCTATCCGAGTCTCTTGCAACCATAGGGACCTCATGGCAACTTCACGATAGCTCGCTATCCGAGTCTGTTGCACCCATTGGGTCGCTCACCCCAATTGCCACTTTCAATGATAGCACGCTATCCGATTCTGTTGCAACCATAAGGTTGCTCACCTCATGGCAACTTCACGATAGCACGCTGTCCGAGTCTGTTGCAACAACTGGGTTGCTCACCTCAAATATGTGCTTGCAAGCCTTTCTTTTTTTCATTCGTCATTCAATAATGCATGCATTTTTACTTCGTGTTCCTCTTTCATTATCTTTCACTTTACGTGCATAATACTTTATTCGTTCATTCATTAACATGATACGTAAAGCCAAAAGAAAGATAAACATACATTATCATAAGGAACATATCATACAATCATACATAACCACCAATCATACATCACATCATACATCACATCATCACAACATAAATGACTTCAAAAGTAAACTTTCATAGCCCCGGGAACCTCCCAAGTCAAAGCCTACATTACACTTTTTCCCCAAAAATCAAAAATATTATAAGTCCTTAGGCGCATGGGGAACAGTTAGGCGCATGGGCAACTTTCAGGCGCATGGGCACTATGTAGGCGCATGGGGAACACTTAGGCGCATGGCAACTTTCAGGCGCATGGGCACTATGCAGGCGCATGAGTGCCTAGGCGCATAGGAATCCTAGACGTTTGGACACTTAGTCAATTCCAGCCCAATTCTAGGCGCTTGGGTACTATTCAGGCGCATGAACTTAGGCGTATGGGCTAATCAGTCGCATGGACACTTAGACGCATGGGCCACTTGGGCGCATGGGCACTATTAGGGCGCATGGGCACTATTAGGGCGCATTGGCACTATTAGGGCGCATGGCCCTACACTTAGTCATCCGACTAATATTTCTAGGCGTATTGACCACTGTTCAGGCGCATGGGCTATACTTAAATATTTCTAAGGCAAATTCAAGCGCATGAGCCTTATCTAGGCGCATGAACTCCCTTTAAAGCATGTTTCTAGGATGTTTTCGAACCCAATCATCAAACCCATCTGTTCTAAGCTTACCAAAGCTATTCTAAACATGAACAACCTATAAGCATCTAAGAATCATCATCCAACATGCATAAAACATACGGGCATACATACTCAAACATTGTAAAAATCATTTAAATATATTTTCAGCCCCAAAGATGTTTAAAAACAAGTAGAAACCAGGGTCTAGAACTCACCTGGTGCAACTTGGGTGTATCTTCCTTCTAACCCTTTTGCAAATGAGTTTAAACACCTAAAAACCCCACCAAACACACACGCCCAAACACACACAAACATATAAGCATAAACCCGAGACCAAAACCCAACACAAACATTTAAAAACCACGAATTCATACCTTAAATTCGACCTTCTTCTTCTTTTTCTTCTTCTTCCAAGAGTTTCTGCTCTCTCTCTCTCTCTCTCAATACGAGTGAAAAGTGATATGAAGGGGAGGGTGGGCGGCCATGCCCACCTCTACACCAACTTTTAAAAGATTTTGTCCTTTTAGACACTTTTAGTCTCTCCACTTGGACTTTATTGCTTTTCTTTCTTTAATTATCCATTTGTTGTCCTTTTTAAAATAACCTGGTGTTACAAGTCCACCCCCCTTAAATAGGTTTCGTCCCCGAAACCTGTTATTCCTCAAACAGACGAGGATAATGCTGCCTCATCTCCTCCTCAAGTTCCTATGTAGATTCGGATCCCTTCCTGTGCTTCCACTGTACACGCACAAGAGGAACCACTTTATTCCTCAATCTCTTCTCTTTACGATCGATGATTGCCACTGTTTGCTCTACATAATTGAGCCTTTCATCTACTTCGACGTCTTCCAGTGGAACAATCATGTCTTTATCAGCTAAGCACTTTCTCAGATGTGATACATGGAATGTCGGGTGAATTCCACATAACTCATATGGTAACTCCAATCTATAGGCCACCTCTCCTACTCGAGCAATGATTCGAAAAGGGCCTATAAATCTTGGGCTCAACTTGCCCCGCTTTCTGAATCATATAATACCCTTCCAAGGTGAGACCTTCAACATAACCCAGTCACCCACCTGGAACTCGATCGGTATGCATCGTTTATCGGCATACGACTTCTATCTATCTTAACTCATCTGGTAACTCCAATCTATACGACTTCTCGGTCGTAGCCTCGATCACCTCGACACCTCCGAATTCTTTCTGCCCAATGTCTCCTCAACATATGGGCGTCCTACATCTCCTATCGTATAGCATCTCGTATGGTGGCATGCCAATACTGGTATGATAACTGTTGTTGTACGAGAATTCAGCTAACGGTAAGTGGTCATCCCAACTTCCCCCAAAATCAATCACACATGCCTGAAGCATGCTTCCAGTGTCTGAATGGTCCTTTCTAACTGACCATCAGTTTGGGGATGATAAGCCGTGCTAATATGTAACCTCGTCCCCATGGCATCGTGGAATTTCTTCCAGAATTTAGAGGTAAACCGGGTGTCATGATCAGACACAATGGACACCGGCACGGCATGACGAGTTACAATCTCCTTGATGAACTGGTCAGCTAACCTCTCGGATGAATATGTCTCGCGGATCGGTAGGAAGTGGGCACTCTTCGTCAAACGGTCAACGATCACCCATATGGCATCGTACCCCTTCAGAGTACGTGGCAACTTCATAATGAAATCCATGGTGATGTGCTCCCACTTCCATTCCGGTATATCCAATGGTTGGATCTTCCCATACGGCTTTTGATGTTTAGCCTTCACTTGCCAACAAGTAAGGCACTTACTCACATACCCCACCACATCGCGCTTCATACCCGGCCACCAATAATCCTTCTTCATATCTTGATACATTTTTGTGGCACCAGGGTGGATGGAGTATCGAGTTTTGTGGGCTTCATCCATTATCTTCACCCGTAGATCCCCAAAACAGGGAATCCACACTCGCCCAAATCGGGTTTTAACACCGAGTGTGTTTTCACCCAATTCCCCAACCAGACCTCTCATTCTTTCAGAGTTTAGGTGATCTTCTTTCAATGACTCATCTTGAAACGCCTTGATTTGCTTCATCACATCAGATGTCATAATTACTTGATAAGCTTTCACCCGAATCAGTTCGGGCCTCTCTTTTTGGATAAGGGCATCCGCCACCACGTTAGCTTTGCCCGGATGGTAATGGATCTCACGATCATAATCCTTTATAAGCTCCAACCATCGTCTCTGCCTCATATCAGGTACTTTTGCTCAAAGAAGTACTTTAAGCTCTTGTGATTGGTGAAGATGGTGCACTTCGTTCCATACAGATAGTGCCTCCAAATCTTTAGTGCAAAAACCATGGCTGCTAGCTCCAAGTCATGAGTAGGGTAGCTGACCTCATGAACCTTCAGTTGTCGGGATGCATAGGCTATAACTTTTCCCATTTGTATTACACACACCCTTACCCCGAGTAAGAAGCATCTGAATAAACCACCAATCTTCGATTTCATTGGGTAACGACAAGACGGGAGCTTGGGTCAATCTCACCTTTAACTCCTCGAACACCTGTTCTTGAGCTTGACCCCATATAAACTTTACATCATTTTGGGTCAACTTGGTCAGTGGAGAAGCGATCTTGGAAAAGTCCTGAATGAGCCTTCAATAATACCCCACCAACCCCAAGAAACTACGAATCTCGGATGGCGTCTTTGGAGACTTCCATTGCATCACCACCTCCACCTTTGTTGGATCCACCATAATTCCCTCGGGATTCACCACATGACTCAAGAACTAAACTTTGCGCAACCAGAATGCGCACTTGGAGAATTTTGCATACAATTTCTCCCTTCTCAATGTCTCCAACACCTCTCGAATGTGATCGGCATGCTCCTCCTCGCTCTTCGAATAAATCAGGATATCATCAATAAACACAATCACCGATTTATCTAACATTGGCCGACACACTCGATTCATCAAGTCCATAAAAGCAACTGGCGCGTTGGTCAAACCAAAAGACATAACGAGGAACTCGTAGTGTCCATAACGTGTGCGAAAAGCTGTTTTAGGAATATCCTGCTCCCTCACCGTCAACTGATGATAACCCGATCGAAGGTCTATCCTTGAAACCAACTGGCGCCCTGGAGCTGATCAAACAGATCATCAATTCTTGGTAAGGGGTACCGATTCTTTATCGTCAACTTGTTCAGCTCTCGGTCTAATGAACCCCTTATCGAGCAGCTCTTGCAACTGCTCCATCAGTTCTTTCATTTCTGCCGTAGGCCAAGTAAGCACTACATCCACGCCTCATGCACTTTCCCGCCACCGCCATCGAAATCACTTTCGGGATCGTCGTGACTCGATTGCTATAAACCGTCACCTTATTCACGTCAGGCGCTGTCAATCGGATCATCTTCTTGTGATACACAATATTCGCTTCGTAGTCCGCCAACCAATCCATTCCTAGGACTACATCGAAACCGCCTAAGGTCATCACGAATGGTCTAACAGGAAACTTATGACCGTCTAGTTCTATGTCATAACCTTCTATCGCCTCAGAAATCCTCGTAGACTTACCTATGGTAGTTTCTACCTCGAAGGGCTCATCAATACATCTACAAAAGACAACAAAAATGAAACTCCTACTAGCACCAGAATCAAACAACACCGATGCAAGAGTTTGGTTCACTAGAAACATACCTGACACCACTTCGGGGTCTGTCCTAGCCTCCTCCCGAGACATCGTGAAAGCTCGGGCGCTTGCCTTATGCCCTTCTCCTCCAGCCTTTTTTGCTCCCGAACTTCAGCCCTTGGCCTCTTACAATCCCTGCTCAGATAACCATTCTCCCCACAGTTGTAACACCTGCCAACCCCATAATCTCTAGCCATATGGCCAGGCTTCCCACACTTGAAGCAGCTGTTTGATCCCCATTTGCATTCTCCCGAATGCTCCTTCCCGCATTTACCACACTTCTTCAATCCTACACCAGGTGTGACCATACGTCAGTCACCCACCTTCGCCACCTTATTGTTTGGAGCGGTTCCACCACGCCCAAACTGTTTCCCGTTCCAGTTCCGGTCACCACTACCCTTCTTGTTCACCTCAGCCACCATCACCTTGCACTCATCATATAATCCACCAGCCAAATCAGTCGCCGACCTAAAAGTGCTCGGCCGGGCGGCGATCATATGCCTACGGATATCTGCCGGAAACCCTTGAATGTATTGATGTAAGGGGCTTGGAATATCATGATTAAGTAGCTAACTTTAATATGTTTAATGAGCTTATATATAAAGTATTGTGTTGAATAAGTTAACTACGATGATTTGGTGTTTTGAAGGTTAAAGGCGATGATTTTACATGGTTTTAAGAATGTATATGGATGATAAGTGAAGACCATGAAATATGAGATGAAAGGAGATTCAATTATGAGAATGTGGCCATAAATGGGGAGGAAAACGAAGTTCGAACGAAGAAGACGAACAAGAAGTACGAAAAAACAAGAATCGAACAAAGCTGATTGGCCATGACCTACGGTGGAAACATGACTTACGGTGCATCAGTTCAAAAATAAACAGAATGACCCTAACCTGACTTACGGCAGAAAGCTGACCTACGGTACATGACGCGCTGAAATCACTTATAAGTCGCAAAAATTAGGGTTTAAGGGCACTTTTTCACTCTAAGCCATCCCCAAGGTTTCCGAACGACCCCAATCGATCCAGGAGGCTTCCGGAGGCGATTTCAAGGATCAAGATCTCATTTTTATCATTCGGTTTGAATCTTTAATGTTAGATACCATGTTTACTTTTGATTTTGAGTTGTTTTTCGTTTCCATGTCCGGCTAATCCACCCGTGATCTTCTTCGGGTGGTAAGGTTTATACTATGACTTGTCCTTGATTGTTTTTTCTTAATCTTAATGTTTGAACATGGTGAATTAAACCGAGTAACATTATTAATCGTTTTGAGATTCTAAAATACGTGTTTTGTCTTCAATCCAATTGTTCTGTTCTTGAATGTTTTAAATTTCTTTTCATCTATAAACGTCAATTATGGATGGGATTGAGGTAAAACAAATGTTGGGTATGATTCGAATAAGTGCGTAGACACAGTTTCATTCAATCATTATCTTAAACGACTTAATTTGGTTATGTCTATGTGACCCGTTAAACTAAAAGAGCAAGCCTGAGTCATAAACCTAAACCCCGGAGAGGATTACTTCTCTCACCATTAGTTACAATCAATTTTCCTCTTTAATTTAAGTACTTTTTGCAATTTAGTTAATATAAAAGTATTTTCAATAAACCCTTAAACTTTACGAGTTGAACCACACTTTCCACATATTCCTTGTGGATCGACCCTACTTACCCTAGCTATCTTAGGTGAGTTTGGACCGTTATAAATTATTTTTTATTAGGCTTGACAAACCGATATCAAAATGGCGTCGTTGCCGGGGATTAGTGCGCAAAGTGTTTCGTTTGATTCTTAGTTTAGTTTGTTTATTTTATTTACTTTCTTTTTCATTGAGTACGCTAGGTATGCTTGTTGTGTGCAGGTGACAGCTTCGTGCATGCATACCCAGTACGTAAGGAATAAGTCTCCGTTAATTTTTGACCCAGAAGTTGAAAAGACCACTCGAAGAATCGAGCGCAATCCCATGCAAAAACCCAATCATCAAGTGCAGTCAAAGAGTACAAGATAGAACACAACCCACCACCATCACTTAACCAAAATCCACCCAATGACCAACCGCCACATCCACCACTTGATCAACATCCACCAAACCAACCAAATGATCCATTACCATACCCAAATATGCAGCCACAAGCACAAAACCCAATTGGCCAGAATCTGCCACCTCAAAGACAAAATCAATATCCTCAACCAAGGCAGAACCCATACCAACATTGACCTCTAAGACAGAATCTAAGACAACAAAGGGGAGGTAACATGTTTGAGGAGGAAGAGGATAGATTTGACAGGCTGAGTATCCATAGTTGGGATGATGACATAGATGGACGAAGTGATGGGTATGAAGAGGAATATGCTGAAGATGAGGTGCAACATAATGAACCCAATAACAATCCAGGTCAGTATAGACAGAATGAACAACCAAGGCAGCAAAGGCAGAATCTGGGCCGAGGTCAAGGTCGAAGGCAAGAGTTCCCTCGGGCAAATCAAAACCCCTGGTTTCAACCACACCAAGCTATAGTTCAAGGGGTTAATAGCCATTTCCGCCCCACCATAGCTGGAGCTGCATCACCCATAGTCAGGCCGCAATTGAGAGGGAGGTCATTTGTGATTAGATCCAATAGTTTGTCTATTCTTCCAGAGTTTCATGGAGTATCCAAGGAAGAACCTTATCTGCACCTAATGAGTTCAGTGCTATCTGCGAGACCATTGGGGCACAAGGTTTCACACCAGAGGAAGTGATGTTGGTTCTATTCCAATTTACATTGAAAGGAAATGCGAAGAAGTGGTTCCATTCAATACCTACTGCCAGCATTTACACTTGGGAGCAAATGCAGCATGCGTTCTTAGAGGAATACTATACACCAGAAAAGATAAGTGAGGCCAGGACTGTCGTCCGTACCTTCAGTCAGCAACAAGATGAGCCATTTCATGAGGCTTGGACAAGGTTCAAGGAGTTATTGAGAACCTGTCCACATCACGACATTCCCCAATGGGAATTGATTTCTTCCTTTTATGATGGGTTATCTGCTGAAGATGTGAGAGATGTGAATTCAACAAGTGCAGGAACTTTCATGACTAATACTGAGGATGATGACTGGGAGCTACTGGAATGGATGAGTATACACTCAAAAAGACAAGCTCAGTCTCGTAGGAGATCAAGGAATGTGGTTGATGATGTGGATAGAAGGGCTTCTAGGTTGGGTCAGTCAGCAGGTAAGGCTACAGTAAAGGCTACAAGTTCTTTTGCTATATGTCAAGGATGTGGTGAAGCTAGACACACTGCAAGAGATTGTCCAGAGTTTGATGAAGGATTGGAAGAAGTGAATTATGTGCAGGGTGGCAGGCGACCATACAACAACAACCAATAATAACACCTATCACCCCGGTTTGAGGAATCACCCAAACCTCAGATATGGTAACCTATGTAACCAATTGAACCCAAACTTTCAAGGTAATTCACATCAGCAATATCAAAGCAGGTCAATGGGTCAAAGTGGTCAATACAATCAGAGGAATTATAACAGGGGTGGCCAGAGGAACTACCAGAATAATCAAGACCAGGGTCGGGAGGAATTGCAGAGCCATCAAATAGGGAACTTCTGGAATTTATGAAGGAGATGAAGAAATCTAATAAGGTTCGAGACAAGAGTCATGAGGCTTTGACCAAGCAAGTTGGTCAACTAGCAGAAGAAGTGATAGCTCTTAGGAAAGATCCGGGGAAGCTACCAAGTGATACGATCATGAATCCACAACATCAAGGGACTGACATAAAGAACATGAAAAATGTCCACATTAATTCGGTTAGTATCCTTCCTAATTCTGAAATCTTCACTAACAACTTCATTTCTTTTTCAAATCAAGTTGCAGGTAAGGAAAATGAAGTCGATGCAGCAAAAGAGAATGACCCAGGAACACCTGTCATTCCAATCAAAGTAGGGAAGTTCAAGATAAAAAGGGCCCTCTTGGATTATAGGGTAAGTGTTAGTATCTTGCCTGGTGCGTTATATGATCAATATGAGTTTGGCCCTTTACAGGAGGTTGACACCACCATGGTGTTAGCTTACTTGACTTGCAAACGTCCTCGGGGGATGGTAAAAGATGTGATGATCAAGTTGGGAGATTTCCATAATCTGGTGGACTTTATGGTGCTTGACTATGTACCAGTGAGAACAAACGAGCAACAAAAAGTTATTTTAGGTCGACCCAACTGCCAATGCTCAAATCAACTGTCGGGATGGAACAATTGATATGACATGTGAAACCTGTAAGTTACGTTTTGATGTGTTTTCCAAGTCAATCACTTACTTTGTTAATGACAAACTTTTTGATGCAAATGTGACTAACGTGTGTGTTTCTCCTTACATCTCACATGTAAGCGAGTACATAACTTTTAAGATTTAAGTATGATAGGGCTAAGCATGTAGATTTGAAAGAGTTTGTAGATTCAAAAGAAAATAAAGAGCCGGTGATAAAGATGGAAATAAAGCATGAAAAGCCAAAATGGAAGGAAAAAGTTAGTGATCCACTTGATCCTATGCTCAAGTTGATACAATGATGTTTGGTCCATGTTTTGATGACATTAGGAACCCACTAGATCAACAAAAGCAAACAGTTATAGAACTCTCAAAAGGCAAGCACCACTTTCGACCACCATGAGTGGTGACAGGTACGGTCTGGCTGAAGACCTAAAACTTAGCGCTACTTGGGAGGCAACCTAAGATATTTGTAACTTTTAATGTTTTTAGTTGTTTTGAACTTTGTGGGTGTGTTCACTAGAAACCCTCACGAGACTTCACTCGTCCACTCGGGCCTATCGAGAGGTGTAAAAGGCTTGTTGCATATCCTAAATGCAACCGTGATTCCTATGAAAGTGAGTTTTATTATTTTTTAGTTTGTGTTTTGTTTTTTAGATCAGATAGCCAATGCAAACATGCAAGTGTGGGGAAGCACGTGGAATTTTAGAAGCATATTTGATGAGGTACTTGGCAGGTTTACCCACAGTCTCCATATAACAATATTGAAGCACTATCAAATCATCCACTATCATGTCCATGTGAACTTTCTTGACTTTGTTTTCTATTTTGTTTTGCTTTTGACAAAGTGTTTGGGGCTGGTAAATATCACAAGAAGTCATGTTAAATTTGAAACAACCATACATTAGGGACAATGTATCCCAAGTGTGGGGATGGGGAAGCATCAATAGACAAATTTTGGAGAAATGGAAATTTGGAAAAATTTTAAAATTTTTAACATTTTTCTCTAAAAATACTAATCATTGGTTAAGGTTCTTGGTCATGGTTGATTCCCTAAATGTTTAAACCCGGTGGGTTTTGTGAAGTTGGAAAAGGAATGCCCAACTGGGGATGCAAACTTTGGATGTAGTAAACTTGCATGTGTCATGTCGGTAACCCAATTACACTGTTTCCATATGTGAGAAGCCTATTCTTTGATATTGTTGTATCTATTTGCTTGTTGAGAGTGCAATAATGCCTACTTAGTGGTAGAACTTGTAGGGCGTGTGCATCTTGAGATTCGAGACCGAGATTCATATCGAAGTGATTGAGGCATAGGATCACCGTAGAAAAACCCCATAGGATCCACCCATCTGACATCTATTCACTAGTAGCCAAGTTTGAGCCTTTTCCCCATTCATTGTTTAAACTAAATTTTTTTACCCATTAGCCATTTGTTTAGCCTATTCATTTGTTTACCCGCATGATGGAACTTGAGTTAATTAGTGGTACTAGTGTTAAGTTTGATTGATATCATGTTTTGAAGTTGCAGTTAGGGATAGCTAAGTTGAGTGAATTCCATTATATTTTGTTAATTTAGGTTCATTAGTTCAAAAAAAAGGATTGTGTTTTGAAGTAAGTTGTAGTTGAAGTATTTGAAGTAGTTTTGTTTAGTGTCGAATAAAGTAGTTAACTCAAGCGTCCCATCACCCTAGTCACTTTAGTCCAAATTAATCTTACCCAAATCTCAGCCTAATTACAACCTTTAAAAAGCCCTCATGATTGGTATGATATCTTGTGTTAGTGGGTGGAGAGGTAATTGCCTTACAGGCCTATGCTCACTAGTTTGCATTATTGTTGAGTGTTCATAAAATACCGGCACATCTTCTGCCAAGTTCAGAAATCAAACCGAGTGGAGAGTCTCATTGTGAGGGGTGTGCCATGTGCAAGGGAGCCACTTAGTGTTTGGTACCTTTAGTTAGGAAATTATGCGGGTTAGAGGGTGTATGGTTGTAAACGGGTCATGATTATCGAGTTTGGAATCGGGAATGACTTTGAGCCTTGAGTGATGATTAGTAGTTGTCTATCTTAATTGAAAAGTTTTGACCCGAATTGTTGAGTTTTAAAAGCTACCTCGCTTGAGGGAAAGCAAGAAACAAGTGTGGGGATGTGATGTAAGGTGCTTAGAACAATGTTTATCATGATTAAATAGCTAACTTTAATGTGTTTAATGAGCTTATATATAAAGTATTGTGTTGAATAAGTTAACTATGATGATTTGGTGTTTTGAAGGTTAAAGGCGATGATTTTACGTGATTTTAAGAATGTATATGGATGATAAGTGAAGACCATGAAAGATGAGATGAAAGGAGATTCAATTACGAGAACGTGGCCAGAAACAGGGAGGAAAACGAAGTTCGAACGAAGAAGTACGAAGAAAACAAGAATCGAACAAAGCTGATTGGCCATGACCTAAGGCGGAAACATGACTTATGGTGCATCAGTTCAAAAATAAACAGAATGACCCTAACCTGACTTACGGCAGAAAGCTGACCTACAATACATGACACGCTGAAATTGCTTATAAGTCGCAAAAATTAGGGTTTAAGGGCACTTTTTCACTCTAAGCCGTCCCCAAGGTTCCCAATGACCCCAATCGATCCAGGAGGCTTTCGGAGGCGATTTCAAGGCTCAAGATCTCATTTTTATCATTCGGTTTGAATCTTTAATGTTAGATACCATTTTTACTTTCGATTTTGAGTTGTTTTTCGTTTCCATGTCCGGCTAATCCACCCATGATCTTCTCTCGGTGGTAAGGTTTATACTATGACTTGTTCTTGATTGTTTTTTCTTAATCTTAATGTTTGAACATGGTGAATTAACCGAGTAACATTATTAATCATTTTGAGATTCTAAAATACGTGTTTTATCTTCAATCCAATTGTTCTGTTATTGAATGTTTTAAATTTCTTTTCATCTATAAACGTCAATTATGGATGGGATTGAGGTAAAACAAACGTAGGGTATGATTCGGATAAGTGCGTAGACACAGTTTCATTCAATTCATTATCTTAAACGACTTAATTTGGTTATGTCTATATGACCCGTTAAACTAAAAGAGCAAGCCTGAGTCATAAACCTGAACCCCGGAGAGGATTACTTCTCTCACCATTAGTTACAATCAATTTTCCTTTTTAATTTAAGTACTTTTTGCAATTTAGTTAATTTAAAAGTATTTTCAATAACCCTTAAACTTTACGAGTTGAACCACACTTTCCACATATTCCCTGTGGATGGACCTTACTTACCCTAGCTATCTTAGGTGAGTTTGGACCGTTATAAATTATTTTTGATTAGGCTTGACAAACCGATATCATGTATCTCTTAATCTTCACGTGTCACTCGATCTAGCACCATCCGCACCATTTCATTAAATTTTATGGTGTACTGCTGGTGTGTCATCATTCCCGCCTCCATTTGCAGGAACTCTCTTTCTACCTTGTCCATCTCTCTGTGAGGACAGAATTCCTCAATCACTAACTTCTTCAGTTCAGGCCATCTCATTCTCCCAATGGCCCTGCTACCCTCGGCTTGGACAATGTTGTCCCACTAGCACAAATCCAAGTCCACGAAAGAGTGGGTAGCGAACTTCACCTTTTGGTCTTCACGGCACTCACTGATGTCAAGAACAACCTCCATTTCCCTCACCCATCGGTGAGTAGCTGCAGCAGTGCCGTTTCCATCGAAAGTAGGGGGCTTGCGTCGCATAAACACCCCGTAGTTACAGCCTCGGGCCGCCTCCGGCGCAGGCTCCTCTTCTTCCTCCTCCTCATCATCAGAGAGAACCGTTTCCAGCTCTAGTTGCTCCCGTCCTCCCGAGGACCTGTTTCTCTCCTTTCTTTCCCCTTCCCTTACTGCCTTGATCACTTCAGTCACCATAGACGGTAGAATCGTCTGCATGACCTGATGAACTTCCTCCACCACAGCCTCCTTTACTAAGGTCCTCAAATTGGCGCTCTCGTCGCCACCCTCCGGATGAGGGGTCTCTGGTTCTTCATGAACCACCTTCTCAACTCTGGGTCTCCCTCTCTTGGTTCGCGGTTCAGCATCGTAACCTCCTCCTCGTGAAACTTTCAAAGATCTACCACCGGCCATCATACGCACACTGAAAGATTCAAACACCAACATGGTCATTCAAGGAACAGCTCAGTTTATGTCAAGTATAGTAAGTTCCTAATTATAGTGTCCAGTTGTGATTAGCCACTTACTTTACTCTTCATACCGAAGCATTACCTGTCCTGACTACATAAGTATTTAATCTACATACAACACATAACCACATACCATGCGCACATAAAACCGATTAACATTACGAAAATACCTGATGGCACACAGCTACTCAGATTGGCATCTCATTCCCATTCCGTCCCATTCTCAGTTTAAGTTAAGGTTTATTTTAAAATTTTACCCATTTCACTTAAACTTTAGCTCTGATACCAACTTGTAAGGCCTCATTCCCGAGACGCTTACAGTTGGATCCTCATCGCACATAAAACATATAATTACATTTGCCTTACGAAAATATTGCAGCGGAAACAAAAAAATAACTTTTCATATCATTACATATGCTTTTGCAAGTTAATACAAGCGTTCATTTTAAAACATCATTCGTTCGCATTACAATGAAAAAACATTAACAAAAGAATGTCATCCAAAAGAGCGGAGTAGCCGCCTCGTGCCATTCTCAGCAACATTTACCTGCCAACTGAAAACGTATAAAAGTCAACGTCGCTGAGTGAGTTCTAGTTTTATAATAAAACATACATTTCAATCGTTAAAACTGTTCATTACTTTCTTTCAGAATCAAACTGTACTTTTCTTTTGTTCGTGATCATACATCATACGTACATACGGATTAAATCATTATTATCTTCCATTACATTCGTTAACTTCGTCCATTTTATACGTTCGTCCTTTCGAGTCTGTTACGACAATAGGGTTGCTCACCTCATTAACAATCACAACTATTTGCACGATATCTGAGTCTGTTGCAACCATAGGGTTGCTCACCCCAATTGCCACTTTCAATGATAGCACGCTATCCGAGTCTGTTGCAACCATAGGGTCGCTCACCTCATGGCAACTTCATGATAGCTCGCTATCCGAGTCTGTTGCACCCATTGGGTCGCTCACCCCAATTGCTACTTTCAATGATAGCACGCTATCCGAGTCTGTTGCAACCATAGGGTTGCTCACCTCATGGAAACTTACGATAGCACGTTGTCCGAGTCTGTTGCAACAACTGGGTTGCTCACCTCAAATATGTGCTTGCAAGCCTTTCTTTCGTTCATTTGTCATTCAATAATGCATGCATTCTTACTTCGTGTTCCTCTTTTATTATCTTTCACTTTACGTTACATAATACTTTATTCGTTCATTCATTAACATGATACGTAAGCCACAAGAAAGATAAACGTACATCATCATAAGGAACATATCATACAATCATACATAACCACCAATCATACATCACATCATACATCACATCATCACAACATAAATGACTTCAAAAGTCAACTTTCATAGCCCCCGAGAACCTCCCAAGTCAAACCCTACATTACACTTTTTCCCCAAAAATCAGAAAATATTCTATTTCCTTAGGCGCATGGGCACTATGCAGGCGCATGGGGAACAGTTAGGCGCATGGGCAACTTTCAGGCGCATGGGCACTATGCAGGCGCATGAGGAACACTTAGGTGCGTGGGCAACTTTCAGGCGTGTAACACCGACGATCAGTCCCAACAGGGGGTGCTTGTGACACCCTACACAAATTCCACATCGGTCGTGGACGGGAGAGATTCCGGTTCATAAGGAATGTCTGGCCTTTAACATTAACACGCATTTTGAGCGTATTGGCTGTGGATGAGAGGAGAACTCCACAGTTAAGCGTGCTTAGGTGGGAGCAATCCAGAGATGGGTGACCTCCCTGGGAAGTTTTCACCTGGGCAACCAAAAGCAATCCGTGAGCTCCTCGGGGGCAAAGCGGACAATATTGTTGATGCGAGGGGCCCGGTGTTACAAGGCGCATGGGCAATATGCAGGCGCATGAGTGCCTAGGCGCATGGGAATCCTGGACATCTGGACACTTAGTCAATTCCAACCCAATTCTAGGCGCATGGGTACTATTCAGGCGCATGAACTTAGGCGTATGGGCTAATCAGTCGCATGGACACTTAGACGCATGGGCCACTTGGGCGCATGGGCACTATTAGGGCGCATGGCCCTACACTTAGTCATCCGACTAATATTTCTAGGTGTATGGACCACTGTTCAGGCGCATGGGCTATACTTAAACATTTCTAAGGCAAATTCAGGCGCATGAGCCTTATCTAGGCGCATGAACTCCCTTTAAAGCATGTTTCTAGGATGTTTTCGAACCCAATCATCAAACCCATCTGTTCTAAGCTTACCAAAGCTATTCTAAACATGAACAACCTATAAGCATCTAAGAATCATCATCCAACATGCATAAAACATACGGGCATAGATACTCAAACATTGTAAAAATCATTTAAATATATTTTCTGCCCTAAAGATGTTTAAAAACAAGTAGAAACCGGGGTCTAGAACTCACCTGGTGCAACTTGGGTGTATCTTCCTTCTAACCCTTTTGCAAATGAGTTTAAACACCTAAAAACCCCACCAAACACACACTCCCGAACATACACAAACATATAAGCATAAATCCGAGACCAAAACCCAACACAAACACTTAAAAACCATGAATTCATACCTTAAATTCGACCTTCTTTTTCTTTTTCTTCTTCTTCCGAGAGTTTCTGCTCTCTCTCTCTCTCTCTCAATTCGAGTGAAAAGTGATGTGAAGGGGAGGGTGGGCGGCCATGCCCACCATTACACCAACTTTTGAAATATATTGTCCTTTTGGACACTTTTAGTCCCTCAACTTGGACTTTATTGCTTTTCTTTCTTTAATTCTCCATTTCTTGTCCTTTTTAAAATAACCGGGTGTTACATTTTGGTTTGAACTTATGTAAAGATATTATGAGATGTTTTTATTTTAATGGTTTGTTTGTTTGATTTTTGATCTTAAACTCAGATCTAATCTGGTATATATTAGATTCTTAATAAAATGGCCACTTTGTTAATTTCTCTAATAGAGTTCTTCAATATTTAAACCCTAATAAAGTTTTGATTTTGATATAAGAAAAATTTTCGGTTTGAGTTTGTCTATGAATTTATCCTCTTTATAGAATCACACAATCTAGTTAAACATGCCGAACGGCGTGTGTGTTTAACTATAATTGATACTTCAATCGTTGCAACCCGCATGCTAAGATCCGAACGGCGTGAGCTTAGAGTAGCGGGTTGGCTCCAATCAACGAATTGCGATTGATTGGACATTAGATAGAGTGGATTTTCGAACGATTGATGTCTAGTGTCGATACAAATCATTAATTGAAAATTGTTATTGCACTATAATCGTTAACGATCATAAGCCAAATCAAATCAAAAAATTACTTTAGTGTTGAAATTAGATTTTCATATTTAAATTAATTTCATAATTTAATTAACATTTATAGTAATCTCTTTTTCATAAGAAAAAATAAAAAAAAATGTCAGTTTACGTTTTTCCAAAAGATGCTTAACACGGCAGCGTGGAATTTCCTTTACTGTTTTGACATGGTCGTGTCAGCTCACTGGATATTTCTACTTTTTGAAATTTACTTTCAGTTTTAGTTTTTAATTAAAACTCCCACCTTTTCTTAGTCTATAATCAATCAAAGTAACTGTGTTAAAACATTTTTGGTATAAAATAATTGACATGTATCCCTCAGGACACGAACCCTATTTCCGCTCATATTATTTTTTGGTGTGTGCACAATAGGTTCACAATTTTATTATTTATTTGCTGGATTTGACACCCAACACCTTCATATTTCAAGCTATATCCAAAGACATGGCATTGCATATGGAGAATACACTAACCCAAAGAAAAGTGGGGTTGTTTAAAAACATGGTATTTGGGAAAGGTTAGGGTAAGAACGAAACGATTTCCAACATTGAAGAGGGAACTTGAAAGTTTGTGTATGATGGAAGGTGAGTTAGTTGATGATTTTGCAACTAAACTTAAGGCTAACTTCAAAGGCGAGGAGTCTCAATATGATATGGAAAATGTTGATTTGGTGAGAAGGTTACTTAACTCGATGTCTAAGACCTTTCTTCAAATCATGGCTTTAGTTTAGCAATGTTTTTAGTTAGATTTAATACTATTCACTTAAGTCATTGGAAGATTGAACACCTACGAGAAATGTGTAAAAGAAACCGAGGAAATGAAGGATAGGTAAGGAAGTTTACAGCTAGCCTTAAAAGAGATGCATAGTTTTGAACATTTTGTTGCTAGACGTTTAAAGCATGATAGCTTTAGACGTGATCGAGGATGAGCGTGTGAGTCTAGATGGCAACGAACGTTTCCAGCCGAATAAAATCACGTTACATGTTACAAATGTGGTGAAATTGGTCATTACAATAAGAAACAAAAGGTTAAGTTGATTAAAGAGGAACCAACACTATTGTGAACTAGAAAACAAACAATTACAGGGGTGCTTGTTGAATTGATCATTTAGTCACCGGTCATGGGTCTAGTTTTTATTTTGTATGTTTTAAATATTAAAAAGTTTGTTATGGGTAAGGGCGTTTAATATTCGAAGCAGATACAACAACCTTAAAAATCGATTAAGTTTGAGTCAAAAGTCACTTAATTGAAAAATACGATTCGAAAATTAAATTTGGATTCAACCCTAATCGAATTTGAATTGAATTACGAATTTGAATTGAATTACAAATTTGTGATTTACAATTCGATTCGACTCGAAATTCGTATTAGAAAAAAAAACACATACTTACACTTATTTATTTTATATATTAATTTAAAAATATTTATATGAGAAATTAGGACAATAAAGCTCAAATATATATAATATAAAACTTTTAAACCTAAATTAGTATGTGTTAACTTATTTGGAACTTGAAATATTTTATATATTATGCTTGTTTTTTTATTTTTCTCATTTGAAACTAAATGTTTCGAATGAATTTTTAAATTATCCTTTTACTAACGACGAATCGAATATATTTAAACTCAAATTTTATTCGAATACAAATCGAATCTGAATCATGTTTTAAATTTTGAATTCGATTGATTCGATTTATATTTTTGAATTCGAAACCTGTTTGAAATTTCAAGTTTTGACTTACTTGATTTGATTAACTTGAATTCAATTTGATTCAATAAACACTCCTAGTTATGGGTTTGACCGAGTTTTGTGAATATAAACATCGGGTAGAAGAGTGGCTTGTGATTCAACACTCAAGCAAGACTATATATATAGCTCATTTGTTTATTGAATAAGGTGTGCATTTCTTTCTTTTCACAACTTACGTACCTCTTCTTTTCTTTTTCAACTTATAATTTTTTTCTCTACGAGTTCTCTATATTGAACTAAGTTAATTAAGTCTAGCTACTGAGCTAAAGTCAGGCTCGTTATTATTGGCCACTAATTGCTTTATTAATTGTTGTATTTATTTCTATAATTTATTGGTTAATTTGTATCGATCATTCCCCATATATATATTTGTTATCCACCAAAAGTGTTGGGGATCATTGAATCCATATAGTCTTCATGGTATCTAGAGTCTTTCAACCTCCCACATAGTCTTCAAGTCACAATGCTTCAGACCATATGAGCACATCACCCTAATATGTTCCTAATGCCTCAACAACTAAAGGTAATGATTTCGTTACCTTCTAGAATTGGCACACTCTTCCTTCACTCATATGGGTCGGTGTACCATTATCGATCACATTCAATTATGAGATGACTTGGTTGTCCCTAACCTATATAAAAATCCAATTTTTGTAAGCAAACTTACCGAGCATAATGATATAGTTTTTGTTTTATTACCCATCTTCTTTTTTTATCCAGGGTCGGCATAAAAAACAAGTTCTGACTCGAGGGACTCTGAAGATACTCTCTATGTCTTAAAAAACTGGTGGCGAAGCCTTTGTTGCTATGGTGTCTACTCCTAAAGCTTATGAAATTATAAGGCATGGGATATATTTCGTTAACATTTTTTTATAGAAAGTTGTATCGTGTATGCCTTGCTAAGGCGCATAAATTATTGTTTCATGGGAATGTTTCACGTGCTTATAGTCCCTTAGACCTCGTTCATTACGAATATATAGGGACCGTCCCTGATCACGACCATTGATATTGTTACCACGTTGTGTTTATTGACGATCACTCTAGATTTTGTTGGCTTTACTAATTAAAACAAAATCTGAATTCTTTATGGATTTAAGCACATATGTTAAGTTTGTTCAAATCCACTTTTCTAGAAAAATTAAAGATTTTTCAAAGGGGCATCATTTTTTTAATAATTATGTTCATAAGCTATTAAATGAAATCGGTACCTTCTATCGACTCTTATGCCTATATGCTCCTCACCAAAATAGTTGGGCTGAACAAAAACATCGTAATATTGTTGAAACTAGCTTAACCATGTTTATTTATCTTAACCTTGTGAATCCAAGGATTGCAATCAGGAATTATCAATGTTAAAAGAAATCAAGTTAATGTTTGCGGAATCAACATTAACTTTGTTTAATTGCTTGATTAATGAATAATGATTATGACAAACACAATAATATGAACACAATTAATAGTCAAATAGGATTTGATTCAAAAGTATTAAAA